>JAUZSX010321984.1:0-11602 GCA_034780655.1 Idiosepius hallami | reverse complement strand
CACACACACACACACCCACACACACACACACACATATATATATATAGAGATATATATATATATATATATATATATCCTGCTTGATTTTTTTTAATGCTATGCTAACAGTATTTTACTAGCTTGAATATCTCTGTGTTTATGTTCAATGAAAATCAATAGTTTTATACTGTTTGGCAAGAAAACACCTCGTAATAAAAGGGCATTAGAGAATGGAATAATCTGAAAACATCTATATTGAGTAAGTAGGTGTTTTCTTCTTTGAACAAACGAAAGGCATTAGATGTTAAATTGATTAGATCCTAAAAGTAGACCAATAGAAAAATAAACAGAAAGAAAAGGAACGAATGAAAAGTAGGAATAATTTTATAGAGACAGTTATGTAGAAATCACTCAGGAGAAATCTTAAGCTCCAGGGAAAGTTATCTGAAAGTGGATTTTCTAAAACAAAACAAAAAAAAAAAAAAAATTCACTATAAACGAGAGCAATATTCATTCCAAACATGAAGATATCTCCAAATCAAAATGTTGAGTTAGCAAATTAAATTTTATGTGGAACTTTAGAAAGTGTAGGATAAGAATTTATATCAGTTGTCACTTGGATTCTAATTTTAAATTATTATTTTTTTTTTTTTTCAAAAGCTTGTAAATAAATCTTTTATTTTATGAACAGGCTTACAATATCTTTGATATATTGAATATATATTTTTTCTGTAATAAAGGGTTTGTTGGAAACAGCCAATGACATGAATTAATTTATGTTTTCTGGTCTGTATCTACATAGGACACACCCACATAAACTACTCCTTCTTCCTGGAAATGAAAACCTCTAAGAATGTCTCACATGCCAAGAGCACTCCACTGTAAAGCACATTCTCCTGGATTGGGGCGATCCCACTCATACTTGGAGAAATTTCTACAATGCCAAAAATATGAAGGTACTATTTAAAAAAAAAACGAATTCAAAATTAGCGTTCTTAAAAAAAAGTAAATTTGTATTAAAAAAATATTACCTCAATATACAATCTTGACCCGACAAGTGGTCTGAGGAATTCCAATCATCTAAACAGATAGCATCTAAAACTTTTCTGATTCATTAACTGATTTGGCCTAAAATAACCCACAGTGATTGACATGACACCAAACCTAACCAAACCAAACCTTATTGCCAAAACACCACAAATTTCCTCATGGAAATCAAAGCAAACAAATCGAATAGATAAGCAAGTAGAATCACTATTTTGAATTTTGTGTCTTTTTCTGGGTTGAATACTAATATTGTATGTGTGTGTCAGCATCCTGGCCTCTGCAGGTTGAGCTGGCTCAACCACTGAACACACTAGTCAGTGGCAATTCTCATAGGAATTTGAACTTCACAAGTGGTTCTGGTTCTCAGCTGCATCTATAGATGACTGTCTTACCAAAGACTAAGAGTGCATCAAACTCAGTGATTTAACTGTGACACTAACCTTGGAAATACCAAGATAAGGTACATGGTATTCTTAAATGGTCACCCACCCAAGTACTGACCAGGCTTGAGATTGCCTAATCTTGGTGATCTTATGGGAACAGGTGCCATCCTGACTTGACTGTATGACATTTCATCATATAATATTAATTAATTAAATAGTTCCACAAAGGGGTTTTAGTCTGAAAAAAAAAAATAGTTTAAAAGATTTTGTCTAGGTTTTTCTCAGTTTAAAAGTGGTAACCAATGGGTCTCCTGTGAGGTGAAGGATTAAAATGCATTAAGCGTATGATAGTGGGTGCTAGCCCAACAATTTATTAATGAACTTTTATAGGTTTTCCCGATCTATTCCAGAAGTGTTGCATTCAGCCCAGGGTGATTGTAATGTCAGTGTATTGATGTTTGATTTGACCACTTCAAGTGATGTTTACTTTAGCTATACTACTGATCTGAATTTACATCTCAGAATTCCTGAGTTTCAACCATTTACTCACCACAAGCGCTTTTTGATGTAAAATATATTGTGAATATCTTGCCGAACCCATAAAAACTTCAAGTAAAAATAAAAGCGGGTATAACTCAAGTCTTTGACATTTAAATTGGTTGGATGAATAATTCATAATAAATATCTGAGGGTTAGTAAAAAAGAAAAAAAAAAAGAAAAAAAAAAGTAATGCTTTCTTTCATTTTTTCTTTTTTTTTTTTATAGAATACTCATTTAAATAGAGACGATAACCTGGCATGTGATATCTAAAGAGACCATATTTATTCCAATTGCTGAAGAGCAATTGTTCTCTCTATTTTCATTCAGAGAGGTCAAAGGTCAATAATGGTTGTAATGGCCCAGCATATTGATAAAAATAGGATTGATTTGATAGTCTGAATAGAACGTTCTTGTTGCACAGATTTTATCAGTTGGTCTCGCTTCAAATAAATGAGTTTTTGGTCTCTGAAGAAATATCGGATAAAACTGATTCTTGTACATTTTGTAATGCATTTAAGAAACCCACAAATTCATTGTAATATCTTAATTTCTAAAGACATTTGAATTACTTATTAATTGTGGAGTTAGTAAATTTTGATGAATAGCTGAAAATATAAACATGTACATTCTCTAAAAGAGAGCATGACAGAAGGACAGAAAAATGTTCTAGAATACAGTAAAATGTAGAAATACTTATTGTAAGTGGAAATCTTTAAGTAGGTACTTTAACATGAAGGACATGCCTATCTCCTTTAGTCTTTTTGAAGATTCAGAATAATCAGAATATTTGTGTAGCATCTAAATAACTATTCTTATTTGTATATGTTTCTATTGTAAATTAACTATCCTATATTAACATATGCAGGAGTAAACCCAACTGACCCTGCATCTAAATTCCAGAGAATTAGGCCAAAAATAATACTATTCTACCTATCTTTCCAATAACTTTGGCCCTTTTATTTTCCTCAACCAAGAACTGCTATCCTAAAATCCTTCATCTATCTCTCTTTCCCAGTATCTCTCTCTTTTCTCTCTCACCAAGTTATGAAAAAATTTATAATGATTTTATATGCAATATTTTCAAAAAAATACCCTCACTGCCACTTTTAGATGCCATTAATTTTTTCCCCCCCAGTGACAAGACATCCTAGAAGTATGGAGAAAGAATGAGAGAAAAAAAACACAGAAAATCTTTTTCCTGGGTTATTTGTGATGATTTAATGCTAAACAAACTATGAGGGTAAGATTTCTCATTGTTGATGACTTCAGGGGAGCAGACGTTAGTGATATATCGGCTTTTCTTTTGTTGTTTTTGAATTAGATTTAAAAAAAAAAAAAAAAGAGATTTTTCAATTTTACCTGAGAGGATAAATGTATACACTATTAAGAAAAGTTTTGTTTTTTTTTTAAACTTTTTAGTATAATTGATACTTAGTCTAAAACCTAGACTCTTATGGACAGCTCTCCTAAAGTGCATTATATTATTTTATTGTCATGCAAATTTGGACTTGTATATATAATGCCTCATTTGTAAGCCCTTTCCTTGTGCTTATTGTCATGTAGAGTAGTTTGTGAGATGCTAAATTGGCCCTTTTATACGTCAGAGTAAAAATGGAATCAATTACAGACTTGACCATTTATCAGCCAACGCAATTTGTCTCTTTGTGACAAACTGTAAATTGTTGGAATTTGGGAAAGAATTCTTGTTAATGTGGATTAAAGGGGCCAACTGATTAATTTTATGAGTCATTGCACTTATCCTAGTTATAGCACCTTATACTTAAATCTATTCCTTGCCATAACATTAAACTGTAACAAGTATTTCTGCACATAATAATTTTGAGTCATGGTAAATGTCTATTTCAAATGGTCTATAATCTCGCCGTTAAGTAAAGGCTTGTATTTTTTTGTCACTATAGAAAATGACATCTAATCCCAAAGGACTTTCTACTTTTACAGTTTTATTATTAATATGATAAAAATTTTGTTGCTTACCATGACGTCATTCCTGAACATACTTATGATTGGATAATAACTGCATCCAAGAAATATTTTGAGAAGAAAAAAAAAATGGATACCATTTTATAGTTAAGTTAGATTACGAAAGGTTTTTTTTTTTTTAAATTTAGAGTCTGATCAGAATTAATGTGAAACTGATTTATATATTGAAAGTGATCTCATTATTGGTTTATATGGTGAAAAGGTTCGTACTTATGTGCTCATGTGGGCTTTAAGTTATTAACTACCGTGGAATTTACCCGTCTTCAGCTAGTTATTATTATTACTAATAAGGGATCTCACACCAATCAGTAACTCATTTAGCTAAATGGCAACACTAAAAGGAAAACTTCTTTATTAAAATCTACACTTTATCATTGTTGAACTTTCTTTGTTTGATATGCCATTCTTTACGGTAGGAAACTAAAGCTTAGTAAAATTAATTTGACAGTAATTTATCCAAAATATCCAAACAACGGCAGCAATAGTAGTAGCAACAGTGGCAGTAGTAGTTATAGTAGAAATATTATTACTAGCAACAGCTTTAAATGCAGTAGTCAGGTCTCTACTCCTAAATTTTGCTAAGTGGGAAAACCTGTCAAATCTGGCTTCTGGTGAATTATCTGCTCTGTCATTAGTAGGGTTAAATTTACCTTCCTTTTTATAATGAGTCTGCCAATCTCTGCATTCATATCTAAAACTTTATCAAACAAAAAAATGATGCAACAACTTTGAAATCGGTTAAGAAAATTGGAAAGATATAAATTTTATAAGCATTATTCAGACAATTGCCCTCATCCTTAAAGTTATTTGTTTCAAAACCTTTCAACTGAATTAACCTTTGGTCTTCTTCAAGTATTATATAGTGATCCATTTTGTTATCTTGTAAAAGTGATAGAGATGATCATTATATATAAAAAAAACTTTGTCACAACTCTACTATTAATTATAGAATTAAAAGAAATAGTAAAATTTCAAAATAGTCAGGTAACAACAAGAATATTCTTTAATATAATATTTATATTAATATATATGCACATTGTCATATGCCTAATGATGAGCATTTATAATTGGCCAAGTGCTTAACTTGGTTTGGTGCTCAACCATGTATATATCATACCTTGCTTATTTTAAATGTAGTTTTTAACCTGGATTCTTGTTTGTATCCAAGGAAAAGCAAATACTTTTAATTGATCTTAAAAAAAGTAAAACGCAATTAAAATAAAGAAACTAAATTAGGATTTCTTGAATTTTAGAGATTTGAAGTTCTTTTATTTTTCACTTGAAGTTTGTTTGATTTCATAGAACCTAATATTTCTAAGATGAAGTGTTGCTACTGAAATATCAAACCAAAACAACATGGAAAGGCAAGGGAAGAAAAATTGTAAGAGGGGGTGGGGGGTAGGGAGGCAAAAATATTGCAAAGGAAAAATAATCAAATCATTCAAAATCCAGTTTTGCAAAATTAGATTAATGTAGCAACACTGACTCTTTAAAATCTGGAGGAGTCAATTGCTGATGCTGTAAATCATTTTTGGAATTCTTCTCTTTTCTTCAAAATCTCTCTTTAAAAAATAAATTAAAAACTAAAACAAAAAGAAATGGAAAATAAAAAAAAATAAAAAAGAGAAATGTATTCTTAAATCAGTGGTTTCCAAATGTTAATTTTCAATGAAACATTACAGAACCCCTGACCTTGGTTCACAAAATCCAAGGCATCTGTGGCACCCTCTTTGGGAACCACTTCCTTGAATAGCTCCAGATCTATTCTAAAGAACATAGTATTAACAATAAATTTCAACTAGTGCACTGTCTGTGGTTAGCAAGATTGCACCCCCACTCCGGAATATTATACTTACTTGGTGAGCACCAACCCAAGTTTAGCACAAGATCATTTTTACGTGCTCTTACCCGGGCTTATTATAGTCAGTGTTACCCTACACCTAGATGAGCTGCTCTTCCGAGTTAACAAGCCCCATCTGCCCAAGGCAGCTAAAGGTGAATGCAATGGTTTTGACTAAGATTTGAACTCGCGTACTTCCAGAGCCAAAGTTTTACTAATGCTCCGCCATCTCTGCCCAGTCCTCACTCGGGAATATACATCTTGTGGCGCCTCTACCAAAAAAGTGCAATTACAACTCGCTCCTCTTTTAGTTTTTATAGATTCTATTCATTAGGCATTTGTGGCACCCACTTAGAGAACAACTGTTTTGAAAATCTCAAGATTCATTGTCAAAAACATAGTATTGACAACAGATTTCAACTAGTGCACTGTTCATGGATAGTGGCATGCTTAACAAGATTGCTCATCCCCCTCTCCTGGAAATACACCACAAATTGCTACTTGTACCCCTTTAGGTTTTTATAAATTATATTCATTAAAAGACAATTGTTTTGATTTAGTCTAAACTTAGCCATTTTTGTAATATTGGAAACAGAGGTTTACATTATATATTCTATAGTTAACAATTTATTATAGACAGAAAAAAAGTTATTCATTGGTGTTGTTGTTAAGGAAAGTTTTTGCTTGCCTGTTGAAGCTTAAATCAGTGTTTGTTCCAAGGTTATAGGGTTTTTTGCAATCTCAGGCTATCTTGAGACTCCCAGTCCTCGCTGAAGGGGGTAATTCTAAATGTGGACTTTTTTATAGTAAATGGTTGATTGTTGTCAGAGAGGAGGTTGAGGAGAGAGAACCGCCAACTAGCCTGGTATTCCAAATTAGTCATTCAACTTAGTACTGAACAGGTTCTACATTACTTAACTTTAGTGATCTGATGGGAACCAATGTTTCAAACGTGTCTTGACCATACTTTATATTTTGTTAAAGACCTATTAAAATGATTTCTTTAATATATCACTAGATATAATTTTAATTTGGGGTATTTAGTAGCAGGTCTAGATTTATTGTATGTGAGATGTTTCATGGGAATTTTAAATTCACAAGTGGGCTCCTAGTCGGATATATACCAAATTAAGGGAACCACTATATCATCCAAAGTACTTTGTAAGTATACCCAGTAAACCTAGTCCAAGTGAGATACAAATAATTGTACTGAAAGGGAAAGCTAGTAACCTAAAAAGATCCCTTGGTTGGAATCATTAAAATAAGGGTAAATGTAAGATGTCCCATCCCCTGGAAGAAAAAGATGAATAATAAAAAAAAGAGAGATGGGGATTCACACCTTTCTACCTTTCCCAAGGGTATTAAATAACAAGTGAACATGACCAGGATTCGAACATGCATACTGTGAGTCCAGAGTTCGATCACCTAAACAAGTGGCTTCTCGTCTTGTTGGTAGTCTTGTGACTACCAACAGCCTCATTCAGCTGCATTTATTCCCAAAATCAATTGTCTGTACTCCCAATCTAATTGAAGACTTCTTTAAGATCACTAGTTTTAATAAAGAATTAATGAAAATGTCTTCAATATCTATATATGATCTAGATCAAGTTGTAATCCATTGCCGCAACTAGCTACATATATTTCTAAGATCAAGAGACTAATCTTGTTCTTGATCAAACTCTATTTCTGATCAACAATTTTTAATTCTCCAATCAGATAGCTTAACTCAAGTCACCTCAAGCAAAGATAACTCAGCCCTGATTTCAATCTGAGTCTTTTTCTCTTAATCATTCATCATCATTCTTTTATTAACCTTTTTTGAAAATCCAATGCAATTAAGGAAATAACCCCTTGTCAATATGAATACATATACACACACACACACACACACACACATATATATATATATATATATGTATATGTATACTTGTTTTTATACTCTTCATTTCTTATTGATCAATTAGTCATGTGTAAAGTTTCTATGAATTTCTAGAATATCAAGGGAGCGACTGTTGTTTATGTATAGATCAATTAAGAGCTTACCAGGTTTTCTACTTCAATGTCAGATGTACATTTTTTTTTTCTTCAATTATGAACAAACACAGATGAGTATATTCTTTTTTTCCCTGTTTCATAATTTTTTTTCCACTATTTTTATGTTTTTTAATTGGCAAAAGTCAAGTGAATAGAGTAGAGACAAAAAAGAAAGTATTTAAAAAAATTAAGATTTATGTTCAAAATACATTGACACATTGTAACGGTAGGGGTTACTTATTAGATTACGTGGTATGAGTTTCTTCTCTGCCTCTTTACCCACGGCTTCATTACAGGGGATTATGTTGGTATCCATTGGTGTTAAAATTCAGTATTACCGTGCCAAAAATAATTTTTTTTGATAAGCATTATTTTTGTTTACACATACTTTTCTGAACAACACAGTGCACATTAATTAACCCATAGCTGGAGGAAAAGTGGAGATTCATACTTTTTCAAAAAGTATTAATCCAAAAGCCTTTTTTTTTTTAATGTTTTTCAGAGGACCACTTCATAGCTATTGGACATAAGAGTTTAGCATTTTTTGCTAATAGACTAGTCAATGCATTTAATGACACCAATAAAATTGTAAAATTTTGTTTGTGTTTTTTTTATAGTTTTATGTGAAGAGGGTTCTACTCTACATCATACTAAATATTGGACGAGAATCAAGTATGGAAAAATTTCAAATTTTGGAGTTGAATACTTTTTTACATACAAATGAGATGAATCAATACACCAACTGAAACAAAAAAATTGCACTATTTTGTTTTTTTAAGGTACTATGTCAAGTTGAAACTCTCCTATACTCTAATATTGTCCAACTTTTACTATGATGTATGGTAGACCAAACTGAACATAAAACCACAGAAAAAATTGCAATTTTTTTGTTGTTGGGGTAGTTTGGCATTATATCAACTAGTATATAACGTAAATATTAATTTTTAGGTTTTAATTAAGAAAAACTAATAAACTGGGGTAGACTAAGTAATTTCCATTATCTCATACAGAAATTGTATTAATAAGTTCACACAGTAAAGAACAATGTTTTGTTCTCGGTTCATTTATTTTGGTTTAGTATTTTACAAATGCTCTTAAAGTCTATTATTGATTCTGTTTTTATTTAGAAGGCATTTCACCAAAAATGCCATTATGCATTTGGAATGAATTCAGAAATAATACGTGAAAGTCAAGAGATTTAGGAACAATGCTTAGCAGAAACTTTACAAAGCCTTCAACTTAATAAATGCATTAAACTACAAACTAACAAACAAAATTAAACAATGGGAGAATTTATATGCACTGTTTAAATTCATTATCTTAGATATTTAAGAAATAATAACATAATGGGGTTTTATTTATTCATTTACATAGGAAGAAAGAGAGATAAAAGAGAGTAAGATAAATGCGTTTGTTTGTGAATATTTATATTTATTTACATATATGTGTGTGCATATATAAAATAGAATTTAAATTTCAAGAGTTTGTAGATGAATAAACTGCATTTATTACAAATTTACATCAATAAATAATTTGAATTATTATTTATTAGTGTTAATTTGTAATATATATATATATATATATATATATATACACACATACATACATACATACATACACTACCGGCCAAAAACTTGGACAGTTTAGTAAGTTTTTAGTTTCTCAAAAACTATCGCGCGATTACAACCAAACTTACACACATTTTAATAAATCTCTATGTTAATACTCTGTATTAATTACACTTCATTATAATAGATATGAAAAAAGTTATGAGCATTTACATTTTTTATTTGAAATTAAAGTGGCCAAAATTGTGGGACAAAGTAAAGAAAATATTTTCATTGTGAATTGTGAAGTCAGTTTTTTCCACATTTCTAAGTACAACATTGACGAAAAAGTTGATTAAATCACTTTTTAGTCATTGCAGCCGGTTTGACCATATGACACCTAAAATTGATGCTACCATCAAAGAATCAATGATCAAATTTCATGGAGAAAACCATTCAATATGGTAGATAGCTGATGACTTTAAGCTGTCTAAAAGTACTGTTGGGAGAGTTATGAAGGGTTTAAAGAATAGTAGGCAATTTCTACCACCATAGAAAAAAAAGCAGACCTTGAATAACTTCTCTTAGACATGATCAATTGATCAAGAAGATGGTAATAAACAATAGGTTTCAGAGAGCAACGGGCATTTTTCCTGAAATACATGCTTCTCATAACATCAACGTGAAGTGAAAAATAGTATCAAGACGCCTGAATGAAATTATTCTGTTTGCAAGGTCACCAGAGAAAAACCGTTGATAAACAGCAAGAACAAGAAACTCAGATTAAGGTTTGCTAAACAAAATCATGTGTTGTGGCAATGTAAAGGTGTTTAGGATGATTTCTTGGGGAGGAACGACTGATCTGGTCTGTTTAAACACCAGAATTAATAAAACACTATATTAGAACTTGTTGAGAGATCATGTCCTCCCAATACCTCGAAATTCTGATTGTAAAAATACTATTTTCATGGAGGATGACGCCTCTTCTCACAAGGCTAAGCTTGTAGTCAAATTTTTGAATGTGCAAATTGTGGATGTTTTGGATTGCCACACTCAAGATCCTGACCTAAACCCTATTGAAAATCCTAAAGAAAACCTATGGTCAACTTTATGGAACCGTGTGAGTGCTAGAAACTCTATCAATACTGAGGGTTTGTGGCTAAAGCTTAAAGAAGAATGGGTTAAACTTTTGTATGATGAATGTCGCCATCTTATTCAATCTTGCATTAGAAGGTGTGCTGAAGGTATAGAAAATAAAGGCTTCTGCACTACATATTAAATGTATGTCAACCAATTTTGGTATTTCAATGTTCCTTTGTTATTATTTTAAAATTCATTTTCTTTGTCCAATGCATTTTTGTGTTTCTACCTATCAGTGCCATTCTTAGCCACTTAGCGGCCCCAACACAGAGAGCACCTTGCGGCCCCTTTACCCTAAAAGAGGCAACTTGTACTCCTTCAACATACTGGAGGGTTCGATCAAAGACTACATATACAGATGATAGTATATTTCAACATATGAATGTGATAATAATTTTCTAGTTAATTATAATAATTAATTATTTTAGTAATTTTTTGAATTACAAAAGATTGACTAAGATGCCAAAGAAGCTTTGAGGCCCCTAAGGACCTTATGCCCTCCCCAGCATCTGCGGGGTCTGCAAGGGCCCTAAGCACAACCCTGTTGGTTATTATTAGCTTTTTGAAGATAAACACCAGCAATTCTGATTATAAAATAAATAATTCTTTTTTTAGGGCTAGTTATCATGATTTTAATGTATTTTTGCACCCACTATTCTAGGTGCTAACAAATCTGGCTTTCCAGCTAGAAGTGTCACATTTATTTATGATACCTACTTGACTTTCATCTGGGTTCTCTCTGAATCCAGTTTTAAGATGATAAGCTAGTGTTGATTTAAATAGGGTTTACTATATGAGTTGAATGGCATATTAATGTTTATAATACACACACACATACACACACAGGGCCTTGCAGAGGCCTATAAGTTCCATAGAGGCTACAAGGCTCCTTGACTTTGCAGATCTATTGTAATGAAAACAAATTAACAAAATAATTATTAGGATTAACTAGAAAATTCAGTTACTTATAAGTTGAAATATATATTTATCAAACCATCTCTATATCTTTCCCTCTGTATATATATACTAGAAATTTAGCCCGGCTTCGCTCGGCCGCCCGGTTTTAGGAAAAGGTGTGGTCAGGAGCCTTT
>JAUZSX010321974.1:0-11602 GCA_034780655.1 Idiosepius hallami | reverse complement strand
AATAAAGTTAATACCTAAAATAAAATTTTCAAACAAAGATATTTTTTCAATCATTTTCGTCTCATACTTTTTTTGTATAAGTTATTGTTACTTCTGGGGTAGTTAACGGTTTACCGACTTCTCATCCCCCGACAATTCATCACCCAACTATTCATCACGGTCTACTCATCACTAGACTTTTCATCACATGGTTGTTGATTGGTTGACCAGCCTCGTAATACGTGAAATATAACATAAGGTTGTTTTTACACAATGTTTCTTAACACTTTAAAACTTAATAAAACAATATATCAGCCCTGGTGATTTATGGCAGGCAAACACACTACGATATTTAAACTTTTTCCTTTGGACCCTGACTTGGCAATATTACCAAGTTGTCACTCAGGGCCGTTCTATTAAAGAACCATATTAGGGCTGCGACGGTGGAGCAGCAGCATTGATAAATGCTCGGGCTCTGGAATCGTATAACGCGAGTTCAAATCCCAGTCAAAACCATTACTTTCACTTCAGTAGCTTCGGGCAGATGGGGCTCGTTAACTCGGGAAAGCAGCTCATCAACGTGAAGAGTAACACCCAATGTAAAAAGCCCGGGTAAGAGCACGCAAAAAAGGCCTTGTGCCAAACTTGGGTTGTGGTGTGGTGCTCACCAAGTAAATATAATATTAGAGTCGAACTGTCAGTGCTTTTTTGTTTTTTGTTGTTGTTTTTTTGCTTTTGGTTACTAAGGCCGATATATCGGCCCCTTTGCGTCGAAAGGGTTAAAAATACAATGAAATAAACTTACCTCCCAAGTATTTCGCCATTGCCACACTGATCTGTTGGGAACCACCGACAAACTTTCGTTCCTAAGAAAAAACGATTTAGATAAGTAAAAAGAATCAAATATAATCGTAATGTTACACACAGACACATACAGACATACACATACACACACACACATACACAGAGATACACACACATACATACACACACACATACAGTCATACACACACATACAAACACACATATACACATACATACACATACATACACATACATACACACATACATACACATACATACACATACATACACAGACACATACAGACATACACATACAGACATACACATACACACACACACATACATACACACACATACATACACGCACACACATACAGACATACACATACACACACATACATACACACACACTCACACACACACACAGACATACACATACACAAATACAAACACATACAGACATACATACACACATACACATACATACAGATATACACACACATAGACACACACCCACACACATAGAGAGAGAGAGAGAGAGAGAGAGAGAGAGAGAGATACACATGCACACCCACATACAGACATACACACAGATCATCATCGTCGGCGGTCACTCGTAGTCGAGTACAACTGTCTTCCGTCTTGGTCCCTGCAGACCCTGGAAGACATCTGCGCGTGATGTCTTTTAACGTTGGGAAACTTATGCATCTGGAATCATCACCACGGTCCTTTGACAGAAGAGGAGGACCTGCTGTAACAGAGGATAGCCCCCAATAGTCATGGTTCTCTCTATGCCATTGGAACCAGGTCATCCGCTGCCAAGGGACCGTGTGGTGACTGCAGGTGCATCAGTCTGAAGGCTGCAACAGAGGATAGCCTCCAGTCGTCATGGTTCTCTCCATGCCATTGGAACCAGGTCATCCGCTGCCAAGGGACTGTGTGGTGACTGCAGGTGCATCATCAGTCTCCCCACGTTTAAAGACTTCACGCACAGGCTTCCTGCCGAAAGGATCCATAAGTAGCAAGATGGAGGACAGTCATACTCGACTACGAGTGACCGTCAATGATAATTATAATCCATTCATATACAATTCCAAAGAATTACGCGAGTTCAAATCCCAGTCAAAACCATTACATTCACTTTAGCAGCCTCGGGCAGATGGGGCTCGTTAACTCGGGAGAGCAGGTCATCTAGGTGAAGGGTAACACCGATCATAAAAAGCCCGGGTAAGAGCATGTAAAAATGGCCTGGTGCCAAACTTGGGTTGGTGCTAACCAAGTAAATATCATATATAAATATTGATTAGTATTCTCTATCTGGGTTTCACCACCGGGATCGTCAGGAGATTAACTTTAATATGGGTCTCATACCAGAGAGACGTTTCTTTTAATAAAGGTTTTCAAACAAACAGGAATTCGTGTTTGTTTTAAGATCCATATCTATATGTATATCATCAGGCCTGATAACCACGCACGCGAGAAACTGGCAGTCGCCAAAGGCTGTTGACTCCGTATCTATACTTAAATAATATATATATATATATTAGTTAAGTGTAGACACGGAGTCAACAGCCGTCGCCTACGTGGTCATCATGCCAGTGACAACGTAGACGAGAAACTGGCAGTTGCCGACGGCTGTTGACTTCGTGTCTACACTTAACTAATATATACGCACGAAGAAGAAAAACAAAAGAAGAAAAAGAAGGGGAATAGAAGAAAATAAAGAAAAAGAAAACGAATGAGAAAAAGAAGAAGAAAAAGAAGAAGAAGAAGTAGAAAAAGAAGTAGATGAAGAAGAAGATGAAGAAAAAGAAGAAGGAAAAAACGATCAAGGTAAAGATGAGCAAAGTGAGAGAGAGAGAGAGAGAGAAAGAGAGAGAGAAAGAGAGAGGGGGAGAAAGAGGAAGAAGAGGAGTATGGAAGGGAGGGGAGCAGAAGAAGAGAGGAAAAATTGGGAGGGACAGTAGGGGACGTGTGCGGGGATGAAAGAGAAGAAGATCTGGATTTGGAAGGGGAGGTAATAAAATTACAGAAAAACAAAATGCGAACAAGTGAAATATTTAATGATCTACGGCTGCAGTGTCTCAACTCTTGCCGATAACATCAGTAGCAAAAATAAAAGCAAAAACATTAACTTAATGAAATTGCACCTAAAAACACAACTCAGAAGTTCCGAACAGTCTGTTCCCAACGTGTGGGTCATGACTAGGCCTATGACGGTATGCATTGGTGTAGCAACAGTTTTTGCCGCCCGGGGGATTGTATCTGAAATTTTTTTTTTCTCTCCTTAGACCACTAATAAGCCGTTAAGATTTGAAAAATTTTTATCATCATGATGATAGTGATGATAATGTTGATGAGGTCAATTATGTTTATGATGATGATGATGACAATGAGGATAATTACGATCAAGATGATGACAATAATGATGATGCAGAATACCCTTATAATGATGATGATGAAGATTATGACCACAATGACAATGATGATGATGATGATGATGTATTATCATGACAATGTTGAAACTGATAGTCTGTATCTGAATCAGATAGAACCAGAGGGTGGAGGGTGTGAAATAGAGATGCTGCGACCGGTGGGTGGGGACTGGAATACAGAAAAAAAATCTTCTGATTGTATTGACGATAATGATGATGATAATATTGATGATGATGATGATGATTATTTTGGTCATGATGATGATCTTGATGATTGTTGTGGGTGATCTCCCCTCACCTTCACTGAAAGTTAGACTCGCCCGTCAGCCATATTAATGGCATCCGAGCGACCACGTGGTAGAAGGCTAATTGGCATTGTTGACTACCTACTGTACTCATTCCTTTCCGTATAATTCTTCTATCTACTATTTTCACCTGCTCACGTCCCTTACTTGATGCTCACCACTCGACACCAAAACAATAATGATGATGATGATGATGATGATGATGATGATTTAACTTACGTGCTGTGGTGCTTTTTTATGTTTGAACAGTTCGTCTTGATGATGGTGATGGTAAGGGTGATGCAACTGTTGTTATTTTTATTTACTAGGTCGAACACCAACCCAAGTAAGGCACAAGTCCAGTTTATTTTTACGCGCTCTGTACATCCCTAGGCGTTTGTAATCAGTGTTACCCTTTACCTAGATGAGTTACTCTCTCGAGTGCCCGAGAGAGTGAAAGTGGATATAATGGTATTGACTGGGAATGAAAGGTCAAGTCGCGTTGAAGACACCGGTTCCTGTCAGATCACTGAAGCAATATCAGTGGTTATATGAGTGACTATATGAAAATAACAGCTACTTTACTAAGGCAAGTAACAATCCCGCACGCGGTGCTCCTGCTACTCCTTTCATGGGAACCAATTGGTACACCACGCACATCACTTTGCAATACAATGTCATGACTGGTAATTGAATTCATGTAATACGATTCCATTGTCTAAACTTTTATCACTGCTCCACTAGGTATGACAGGACATGTCGGAAAATTGTTAAACCCCCCTTTGTTAAAAACCGCGATTGCATTATGTATGAATAAATAAATTTACTTTTAAATGTTCTCATTCTTTTAAGTAAATATTTTTTTAATAAATAATTGTGGCTTCAATGATCGTTTTTTTATTTAAATGCCCTGTCATACCTACTGCTCCACTCTCGCTGCCAAATTGTGTTGCTGTTGTGTTGTTGTTGTTATTATTGTTGTTTTAGTTGTTATTGATGATAGTGATGGTGGTGGTGGGAATAATGTCGTTGTTTTTGTTTTGTTGGTAGTGGGGAGACTGGTTTTGTTGTTGGGGATGTTCTGTTGCTGTTGCTGTTGCTGTTATTGTTGTTGTTGTTGAGTAGGAAGATCTCTCAAGTTTGGATTAGTCATCTTGTTGTTATAGAGTTTTCGCAATTTCAGATTAAACTGGAACTTCCAGTGCACACCCTAGGGGATAACTCTACTCGAAGACGTTTCTTTGGCATGGTCGGTCGGTGTGAAGGAGGAAGAGGGGAGAGGAAACGCCTTTCAGTTCTAACGCTTAGCGCGTTCGACTGATCATACCACAAACGACTAGCCTGGTACAATACCTAATATTTCTAAGTGGTCACCCATCATAGTACTGAACAAGCTGCACGTTGCCTAACTTTGGTGATCTAGTCTCTAACGTGACTTGACCGTACTTGTTGTAGGTGTGGTATTAAGAGTAATTATGCAGCTGGTGGTTTTAATAATGATAAAAAAATAATTTGATTGCTTTAATTTAGAGGAGTTGCCAATAGTGAGCTTAGTAATGCTTATAATGATGGTGATGGTGGTTTATATCAGTAACGATAATGATAGCTGTACTGGTTTTCGTAAGGGTGCGGCTATGACACTGATGACGCTCTAGAGGGCTATATTGACGGTGCTGCTGGCGATCGCAGTGATCACGATGATAAGCGTTGATCATGACAATAGAATTAATGATGAAGGCGATATTATCATCTAAAAAAGGCCCCTCTAGACAAAATCTCTCGATGAAACAAGACAACTGAAAAGCAGGGTTGGGCCTACGAAATGAATATATACGGAAAACTTTCTATTCTTAGATTTTCCAGGATAGACAATTGGCCTTAAGAAAATTTAGCATGGGTGGGGCACAAATAACAGGTGTTTTTGAAATTCTTTTGCCCTATACTAATAGAAGCACATCAAATAATGTTTTGGAGGCTACCAGCCCTCGCTATCACTGAAACATGGACTCGCCCGGCGGGCATATTAACCGTCTACTGAGTCGCCTCGAGGAGAAGGCTGACTCCGGTATTGTTGACTACACTGTACTAACTCTTTCTGTATCTTACTAACTTTTTTTGTATAAATGCTCTATCAAACTATTCACCTGGTCGTTGTTCCATTCTTGATGCTTATCACTCGGCACCACATCAAATGCGTATCGTTATTATTATGGGATCTCAAACGAATCACCAGGCGCTCTCACACCCAGCAACCAGTGGCTTTCTACTGGAGTCAAAGTGATAATAACTCCCCTCTGATTTCCAATTGTAAACGCACCATTTGAGTCAAAGACTGTATCGTCCTACATCTCCATGGGTTTTCACCCTTCACACACCCGCAATTATCAAAGTTCCCCAACATAATTATTATTATTATTAGATTAGATTGTCTATATTATTATTATTAGATTAGATTGTTGTATCAACGTAGCGTTAGCTTAGTGAGGGCTTCATTGGTTATTGTGATGTCAATATAACTAATCTTGATAACAAAAAAAATAATACAATTAATTATCGACCGTCGAAAATTACGTAAGTTTTCTTAAAAAAATATAGATCAATATTAACACAAAGAGAGCATCAAAGCAAACCCTGAGCAAGCAAGACTGAGAAATACGTCTAAAATTAGGGAAAAAAAAGCAAAGATCAAAATTAGTACAAAAATAACATCACAGCAAACCTGAGAAAGGCTGAGCAATACTTCTAGTACAAGAACTACAATAAAAACTGATCAAAATTAGCTTAAGAAGAGCATCAAAGTAACTCTTGATCAAAGCAGGGTAATATTTTTTGTATTAGAATTACCAAAAAAAGCTAGGATCAAAATTAGTACAAAAATAACATCAAAGCAACCCCTGACAAGACTGAGCAAAACTTCTAGTTTATACATAAAAATTTCCAACGTCTTGCCGCTCTGCACTCAAATTAGATAACTTTGGAATTTTATCTGAGAAGATTTAGGTGTCTATTGCATGTTTTATTATAGAAAGATTCATAAATTTTTCAGGGTGTAACTGGATGTTTAATCTGTTTTTGTTATTTATGAAAGGGGATGTTTCTTCTTAAGGTGGGTTAAATGGGTGATAAGAAGATACTCCTTAACTTATACGTACAAAGTAGATACTAATGTTTAAATGTCGTTCCAAAAGTAATGTCTTCTCTATTTTTTACTCCGTCCGTAAAAGATCACAGAGGACTGCAGATTGCTTTTCATGATGACGTAAATTATGAATTCATAACCTGAGAGTCTAATCCCCCTGTTGCAGATATTGATGGTGTGGTCACTTATATGGGCCATGAGTAACATTAGAACAATAGTTGGTATATTTTACCAGCATATCAACCCTCTTGTGTTATTTAACGCTGAATAGAGAGTTTGGTTATGTTTTTTTCATTGCTGATTAGAAATGTCATAGATTATTTATTTATTTGCGATTCTAATATGAATATTGCATTTTGATTGATGTTAATTTTGATGTTTGCGACAACGTTTTACGCAAAATCTTAAAATTATTTTTGGTCTACTAGGACATTTTTCCTTCTTCCTCCACATCTCCCCCTCTAATAGAGTATGACTGCATGATTAATCTCATTTTTTTATTTATAGAGGGGAGACGAGATTTGCACCAATCATAAAGCGTAACTGATAAATACTATCTATAAAAACACCAGGTATAGTTGACTCCATCTTGCCACTGCCATTTGACACTTGCTATTGCTCAGAGAGAAATTTGCTTATTGGAGGACAAAGTAGTTATCCCTTATTGGATTTTGTTATCTACAGTTGAAAATTCTAATCTTCAGTATCCTGTTACCTACATTTTCATATTGGATTTATTTATTTGCTCTGCTTCCCTTCAGATTCTGGCTATATATAACTGGCCCCTTTCTTAACAGGAAAATGGCAAGTAATGCTACAACAAACATTCATGCACAAATGTCCCTAAAGTAATGTTTTCTATTGTTTTCATTCCGCTGCAAAGAATCAAAGGGGATTGTAGATTGCATTGATAAGATAACTAAACTTATGTATTCATGACCTGAAAGTTTAATCTCTCTGTTGCTGATATTAAATTTTTATTTGGTCGAGCACAAACCGAGTTAGACCCAAGACCATTTTACACGTGCCTATTATACTCTTAGACTTTTATACTCAGCGTTGCCTTCCCCTAGATGAGGTACTCTTTCGATTTTATAAGCTCCATCTTTTTTTGAGGCAACTTAAGGTAAAGGCGATGGTTTCAAATGGGATTTGAACTCGTGTAATACGATTTTAGAGCCCAAGCTTTTAACAATGCTTCACATTCGCTACCCAATCTGTTGCTGATATTATATTATATTTACTTGGTGAGCACCAACCAAAGTTTGGCACAAGGCCATTTTTAAGTGCTCATACCTGAGCTTTTTACATTCGGTGTTACCCTTCACCTTGATGAGCTGCTCTCCCGAGTTAGCGAGCCCCATCTGCCCGAGGCTGTTAAAGTGAAAGTAATGGTTTTGACTGGGATTTGAACGCGCGTAATACGACTTCAAAGCCCGAGCTTTTACCTGTGCTCCACCGTCGCTGCCCAAATCTGTTGCTGATATGTATGGTGTAAACTTATGAAAATAAAAGCATGGACGTCATTAAATTCCTCCACGCAGAAAAAAATTGAAACAATCAACTTTATTGAATTTAGTACAGAATCTATTAACTGCTTTCCTATATAATAGGCTTCGTAAGTGGCAAGTCCCCGGTGCTCGGGTAAGGCTGGGAAATACTTTACGTACGAATTATCGTTTTCTAATCGTTGCTTAGTTTAAGGCGGAGACGTCTGTATGTCATGATATCGCGATTAGCTACTCATCATTCACGAAAGGATATAATAGAAGTCATCAACATGTAAAGCGTGGGTATGCTGACGCGATTTGCAGTCGAATGGCAAGCTCATATTACGGATGGGCGGAAGCGCTATCAAGTCTGCTATTAAACCTGTTACAATATTTAGCCATTATTGTTTACCTCAAAAGATACAATTTAAAAAAAAAAACATTTAAAAACATGGATTCTTTTAACGTCTAAGAATATTAATTATATTTTTCCTGCTTGAAAAGAGGTTATGTTCCAAACATATCCTCTTACACGGCATATTATCTTGTTTCTTCAAAAACATATTGTTAAAATAAATCCATCCAAACACTTCAAATGATTACAAATGACTTGTTTTTTTTTACTTTTCAAGAAAAGAAGTTATTCAAATTTGCTTAACTTTGGTTATCTGGCGAGAACCACTTCTTCCATGTTTTAAATCATCTTGGAAACTAAACAAGCTAACCGTTTCTTAACTTCGGTGATCTGACGGAAACCGATATTATAAACGAGATTTGACTCATCTAGGAAACTGGACTCCCTCAAAATTGTTTAACCTCAGTCATCTAACGAGAACTGGTGTCTCCGAATTATTTTGGTCAAACTCAATCCGTTAATTTCAGATTCAGGTTAATATCTTAATAAAAGTATAAACAATCTTCAGATATAAATTGATTTGTATAAGTTGAGTAACTAAAACAATATGTTGACCAAAAACGATCGATATGTTATAAAGAAGCCTTAAAGGATATATATTGGTCCAAGCCAAAACCAAATTAGTCACAAGACCAGATTAACGTGCTCTTATAGTCCTGGTAAACAATGGTGTCACCCTTGCACACAAAGAGAATGTAACTTTAGTGGGTTCAGAATGTAGCTTAGGGGTCTCTAAACACATTTCTGCATGTTAACAAAAGTCCATGTGAGTTATATTTTTTTAACATGCAGAATTGTGTTTAGGGGACCCTAGGCTACACTCTGAATCAACTACTTTTTCCGGACTATTATAGTTAGTATATTATGGTTGAGGTGATATCTGAATTTAATGGCACGAGAGCAGATTAACATTTCTTTGTTGTCAGTATGTTGAGACGAAAACTGATTTAGGCACGAAACAAGTTTAATGTTTCTTGTAGCTAATTCCACCAATGACAGATTTTATACTTAATTTTTTTTTTAAATTCGAGACGTTTAAAATAAAAAAAATGGTAAAAAATTACATTCTGACTTCTCTTCCTTATTTCTATCATTTTCTATAACAGACTGGACCCTTTCCAATAAACTCAAATCTTATCGCATCATTTCATAAATTCTTCCATTTTTAACTCGGCTGATATATCTAAACACTTATCCGTGTGTGCTTTTCGTCTTCTTTCACACAATTTCACACAATATGTTTCGTGGGATTACCCGGCGCATGCGCAAGCTCTTCTGTTCCCGCCCTTCTACGTATCAAGTAAATTTCAATTTTACACGACTGAACAAACCATCCCTTCTTTTGCACCCTGTTTTTAGAAGTTGTCTAGAAATTTTTTTTTGTTTTTGTTTTGTTGTTTTTGTTTTGTTTTTTTTGTTTTTTTTTACTGCCTTGTTGTTATTATAATTGTTTCACTTTCTTATTTTGATTGCAATTGTCAACTCAATGAGAATAACTCATCTAGGTGAAGAGCAACACTTATTACAAAAATCCCAGGAATATATTGAGCACGTAAAACCGGCGCTGCGCCAAATTTGGGTTTGTGATCGACTGGGTACATATGTCTTAGATCAACGACTGCCAGAACGCACAAGCTGTAACTGCCTGGGTTTTAGATTCAGTATTTTCCTTCACCAAAATAAATCTTTTTCCTGAATTAAAGAGGCACATCTGTCCGCAGCAACTGAACCATATGACTCGACTGGATATTGAAATTGTAAATACTGTTAAAAGTTTTAACCACTTAATCACTGCAATTACTAATTCCATTGGCCACCTTATCATAATTGTTAATAATTACTAGAAGTGTTGCCGAGTTTTGCCCAGGCACCGGGGACTTGCCATTTAAGTAATTATGAAAGCTATTAAATTCATAGCTTAACCCTTTAAACCCCAAAGAACCGATAAATTGACTCTGGCGACTTATGGTAAAAGAAGACACACACACAACGATATTTCAACCACTACCTTTGGACTTTGACTTAGCAATATTACCAAATAGATACTCAGAGCCGTTCTATTAAAGAACCAAAATAGGGTCAAAATGTCTGTGCGTCTTTTTTGCGTTAGGTTACTAAGACCGAAAGAAGAAAGAAAAGGGACGGAAAATTGAGAAAAAAAGCAAAATATAGAAAAGCAAAGAAGGAAATATTTTTAAATGTTAAAATTTTCAATAAGAAATAAAAAACCAGAAAAAAAAGAAAAAAAATCAAGTAAAAGCAAAGAAAAGAAGTAAAAAACCCAAAAAATGAAAAAACAAAAATGAAAAAAAAAATAAATAAATAAAGAAAGAAAAAAGAACTAAGAAGAAGAGAAAGAAAAAATAGAAATAGTAAAAAAAAGAAGGAAAGAATTGAAAAAAAAAGATTAAAATGAAAGAAAAAAAAAATCAAAAAAAAAAACCTCAAGAAAAACAGAGAAAAAAAAATTTAAATATTAAAATAATCAAAGAATAAAAAAAAAAGAAAAAAAGTTTGGAATATTCACAAAATGGCGGACAGAATTTGAAGTGGATACAAAACGCAAACAAAATAAGAACAGAAAGAAAGTGACGAGTCAAAGAAAAAGGAAAAGATAAGAAGAAACTAAAAACAAACGATAAACAAAAAGGAAAAGAAAAAAAATTATAAGAGAAAAAAAAAGGTAAAAATAGTTAATTAAAAAGATGTGTGGAGTCGAGCCAAAAGTATATTTCCAAAGTCAATGATAGCGATTAAGATCATGATTATGATTATGATTATGGAAGGGAGCTTTTCAATTCTTATTCTATTTTATTTTATTTATTTCTTGCACCAGATGGCAGTCGTGTTCTGTCGGGCATTTCTCAGATAGCAATGTTCTTGAAGAAGAAAAGAGTAGACAGAGTCTGGCAGATGTTCAGGAATCCTTCTGGTGTTATTCCCAATATCTAGGACACATAGATACCAATAGACGTACACACCCTTACTCATAGGACGACGCATGCATGTATGCACTCCCTCTTACACGCAATATCATACGTACTCAAGTGAATAAA
>JAUZSX010321964.1:0-11602 GCA_034780655.1 Idiosepius hallami | reverse complement strand
AGTGGGTCTGCTCCGTGTCATCCTCATTTAGCTCTGCCGTTTCTGATTTATCCCAGAATTTTCTAGTGTGATTTTTTATAGATAACTGTCTCTAGGTTTTAGAACGGCATGTCAACGTTCAACCATCACACCTGCCTCAATACATTACAACGGGAAGGAAAAAAAAAAAGGGAAAATTAAATTAAAAATGGTTGGTCAGAGAGTCTCATTTTGATGCAGAGCAGATACAAGACCAACTAAACCAGTTGGTCTTGGCAGATAACCAACAATTATTTATTTTTGATTCTTAAGTGCTATATATTTACTTGGTCAAGCACAAACCAAAGTTAGGCATAAGGTCATTTTTACTTGCTCATTAGATCCTTTGTTTTTTTGTAATCCGTGTTACTCTTATTGAGTTGAAGAGTCTCATCCACCCGAGTTTTTTTTTTATATCAATGTTATCCTTAAACTCAGATGGATTCTTTACTAGAAAGTATCTCCAGAGTTAATAGTTAACTTAATACAGGTCTAGAAATAAAGTTGCATGGAATGGGTGAGGTGTTGGTAGGTGAAAATGGCTTAGTATTCAGTATTAAGCAGTGCTATCACTATGCAATATTCTATCCATTTGCATTTATGCCAAAGCCATTTTTTATGCAGATATCACATGTCTTAAAAGAAATCAGGCGTTATGTTCTCAGTCACCCATTCATTGTTGAATTGTCTTTTTTCCCCCTGCAAAGGCTTGTTTTAACACCCATAGGTGCCATATTTAATGATAGTTAGTTCAAACTGCATATAAACACCCATGTGTGCGAAAATACACTAATACCAGGATAATACTAAATTTTAACACCCAAAGGTGCCATATTTAGTGATAGTTATTTCAAACTGCATATGAACACCCATAGATGCCATATTTAATGATAGTTAGTTCAAACTGCATATAAACACCCATGTGTGCGAAAATACACTAATACCAGGGTAATACTAAATTTTAACACCCATAGGTGCCATATTCAGTGATAGTTATTTCAAACTGCATATGAACATCCATGTGTGCAAAAATACACTAATACCGTTCATATGCAGTTTGAACGGTATTATATAAACACCGTGTGCCAAAATACACTAATACCGATGGCTCGTATCTGGTGAAACCAGTCAATGTATTGAAGTTGTAAGTGGGAATTCTCACCTGAACTGAATTTTCCATGTGTAGGGATTTTTTTTTTTACATTTTTTGCTTTACTCACTGTTTTTGGTGCAGTGTGGTAATATTTTATGGATGCTTGAGTAGAGATTTTTTTTTTACCCCAGAAGTGATAGTATTGTAACAAGATGAAGCTGGAAGGAGTATAACAGGAGGTTAAAGTTTAAAATTTAGGAAAAATAGTAATATTGAAAAATTAGAAAAAGACTGATGAATTCAGAAAAAAAAAAGTAAATTGTTGAAAGTTGTTAAGTATGAAAGTGGGCAATATATTGAACAATAGATATATTGTATGAAGGGAATTGAGGATGTTGGTTTTATCCTGGATATATCTACTTTTTCAAAAAGAACAAACCCAAGTTAGGCACAAGGCCATTTTTATGTGCTCATTTTATCCTTTAGTTTTATTGTAATCCGTGTTGCCCTTCACCTAGATAAGTTACTCTTTGAGTTGACGAGTCTCATCCACCTGGATTTCTGGAATCAGTGTTAGATGACTTAAAGAGTCTCATCTGCCCAAGATAGCTGAAAGTGAATAATGGTTTTTGCCCTGTATCAAAAGCTAGAAAGTTTATATAAATCCACAAGTAGAAGAGGAAAAAGTCACTAAAGGAAAAAAAAATATGAAGAAGACCAGATTGCTTGCATATTCAATCATTTGCATTAGCCATTGATTGGCTGAAATATTGGGTTCAGGAAAAGAAAGTGTGATAATTATTGTGCAGGTGAAAGCAATTGTATTGCAGTGTCAGGGAAAATGAAAAATTTACATATTTGTTAATGCTGTTTCCATGATTCTGCAACCATAGGTGTTTGGCTTTCTTCGATGAATTTACATAACTGTTTTTTGTTCTCACTCTCCAAAGGATTGGTGACTCTTGGCATAGGCAATAAGATGCATGCAGAAATGACATAATTACCTGGCTACATTATATTGCAATTATAAGAGACGGACAGTATCACATTGGTTTTGAGTTAGATTGTGTTATGAATTGACTCGAAAAAGATATGTTGAATAGGGTTCTATAGACTCCTAAAAGAATGCAGAAAAACTTTGAGCGCCAAATTCTTCTACCTCTATGCATTTACAAAAATTATATTTTCTAGTTCAGTGATATTGACTGGTTTAACCTTTTGAATTCTAAAAGGCTGATATATTGGCCCTGGCAACATAGCGCAAAAAAGGACACACATATTGGTATTTTGGACTTAATATGGTAATTAGATTCATAATAACCCAAATCATTATTGTGTGTTTTTGTATGTATCCCTGTAGGCTGAGTTATCACAGAAGTTAATTGCTTGTAAAAGGTGTGGGCATAAATTTTATAAAAAGAAAATCTTAAATTTTTCTATAACTTTTAGAAAGTGAAATTTTGTTGCATTAATTAATTAATATCTGAAGAATACTACATTTTTACACATCCTACCATAAAGATTTTCAATGATATTGATTTTTAACAACAATTATTTAATGGTGAGAGTTGGGAAGAAAATCCAAAGAAAAGGAATATTGAATAAAACATGATTGGTCAGTGAGTAGTCCCTTTTAGTTATGGAGCAGATGGCCAACAATTTTTTTTTAGGGGGTGGTTTTTTGTATGATTCTTAAAAGAACGGCTCTGATTGACTAGATAATTTTCATGCACTTTTTATCAGATTCAAAAACGACCTTTTTCACAAACTTCGAATCAATGTGCACCACAGCAGCACCCACGGACGGACAGTCACACACAAGCTCCAAACTACATCCGTGGATGAGTGGGCGATCCTTTTGGGTTTTAAAAAGTCACTGCTGGCTGGAGTGGGTGGAGTAAGTGAACATAGAGGAAGTCTTTGAAAGGCCACTCTTGACAAGATTTTTTCAGAAATTCCAATTATGTCTTTGTTGAATCCTGACTTAGCAAAATTGCCAACTACTAGTCAATCAGAACCGTTATTAGAGGACCAACTAGGTCAGAAAAATGTTGGTGTGAATGGTGTGTCTTCTTTTGCCATAGGTCACCAGGGCCGATATATCGGTTCCTTGGGTCCCAAAGAATTGTGAAGTTTAGTTTTAAAATGTTTTATCGCCACCGGAAACATTTAAAATGATTTTAAGAGCAACTACTAAATTTTTACATCAAAATTAGGCGAAGAATCTCTCCATCTCGGTGGCCACGGGCAGACAGACCCAAGATGCACTCTCACTTTACTTCCGTCATTGAATGATCCTTATCGTTTCTTAACATTATTTCTTACTCGAACTTAAAAAGAAAATTTAAACTTCAGCTTTTCAAGTTTCTTTTTCTCTCCACTTTTGGCTGTGGCGGGCGCGCACTCCACTCCGCTCCGCAATCCAGTCACTCTGCTGCTCTCTCCGCACATTTCTTACTTTCTTTATCCTCATTTCTGGCTTTTTTTCTTGCATTTAGATCGATCATAAAATCTAACTGAATGTTTTTTTATGTACACAAAAATGCGAGACAGTATTTTCTTTTAAATGTTTTATTGAATGTGTATAAAAAATAAATATAACAAATAAAAATGGAATTGAATTTTCAAAAAAAAAACAAACATGTCTCGATCACAACGCGCACTCACTCCAATACATGCAGACGCACATGTTTGATAAAAAGACAAGTCAGACAACAGCTTTCTCTGCCTCAATGCTTCTTCGCTTCATTCATAAAATTATTTTACTCTGCGGTCGGCCAACCCATTCAGCAGCCAACAACCTCACCCGGCGCACACCGGCAACATGTCTCAGTTCCATTAGTGTCCCAATTCAGTCAGTGCAAGTTCATAAAAAGTTTTATAATGAAATAGATGATTTTAAATCACTAAAAAAATTAAGTTTCGTATATATTCTTAAATTGATTAGTAAAGTTCGATTAACAAAAATTGATTGAACAATATTAACCGTGGTCCGCCCGTTTATGTAATTTTATCTTAAACCTTTGAGCCCTGCCTGTAGTGCCCGCCCGACTTATCAAAATTATTACCAAGTAGTCACTCAGAATCGGTATATTCTCATGAACAATAACATATTTTTTTTTTTTTTGGGGGGGTTATGTTTTCAGGGCCGATATATAGGCTCTTTAGGGTTAGGATTATAGCATTTTTGTGAAAAAGTAAGTAAGTACCTAAAAAAGTGCTCATGTCGGATTAAAAAAATAAACGAGCTTCAATTGTAAAGAACGAAAAGTGTCTTCGAATTCTTTCAGAATAAAAAAAAAGTCTTTCGTTCATTTTATACTTTATTTAACCATAAAGAACCAATATCGACCCTGCCCTGGCGACTTAGGGAAAAAGAAGACAATTCTATCTTTGGAACCTGACTAAGCAATATTACCAAGTAGTCACTCAGAGCCGTTCTATAAACAAAAAACATATTAAGGTAGAAATGTCAGTGTGTCTTTTTTTGCCCTTTGTTTACTAAGGCCGATAAATCACCCCTTTAGGGTCGAAAGGGTTAAAGGTTTTCTGTTCATTTTTTAAACAAAAATATGTCTATAGTTTTTTTTAAGTGGAATGAATGCAAGCAAGTCAAGTGTTAGTGTTTTTTTTTAAAATAGAAGTTTCAAGTAGCTTTCAAGAACATTTTATTTCTATTTGAAATTAAGGATTCCCTTCTCATCCCCAGTCAACATAACATATAATCGTACGAAAAACTAAATGTATGATATTAAAATAAAATTTCTATTCAAATTACTTTATGTAAAACTTTAAAAAAAGAGTTAAAAAGTCTTGTAATGGCACGTCATAATAGAGCAGTGAATGTAAATTGAGAATCTGATTGGCTGCATTTCTTTTTCTTTTCTGAAGTAAGTAAATGGCGTAGCTGGGAGGGAAGAGGGATTTTACAGAAGGAAGGAAGAAACAAATAACTAAATTCTAGCCTTATTTAAAACTGTAACTAAGATAAATTTAATGCTTCTAGTGTTAATTAATCCAAGAAAAAACATTCATACTGCTGCATTATCAAGAAATCCAACAATCCTATTTATTTCTTATAGACACACTGGTTTAAAAACGAAAAAAAAAAGTAAAAAACCAATAGAAATAATTAAGTATCTGTCGATAATTTTTTTTTAAAGAAAAAAAAAAATAGACTTCTTTTAATCTTTAAATTGTATTGCAGTTTTGTAAAATCAAATATTAATAATGATCTCTAAAAAATGGGGTTTGTTTTTCTGTCCATGCTTTTTGAATAGTTAGGAAAGCTAGTTTTCATTTTTTTTCTTCTTTTTTTGTTTTTTTTTCGAAGGGGGAATTTTTTTTAAAAATTGCTTCATTATTATTTTATGATTATTATTTTTATTATCTAGTATATTTGGCTAAATCTTAGTGTTGTGATCCTTTTTTTTTTTTTTAGTTTATTTTTTTTAGAAGATTTTTTTTCTTTTTGCCCCCCTAATCACCCATCATATTTCTTCCTGTTTAAAACAAATAGCAACTGGCTGGAGGCATGTCGAGCAATGTTGAGCGACAATTCAAAGAGAATGATCAGAATGGATCTTGGATTACTCTTTATAAAGTAAGTTATTTCAATTCATAAATAATTATTTCTAATTGCTCAATTGTTTTTTTTTTGTTTACTTTAAAAAATTAATGATGAATGACCAGACCCTTTTTATTTTTATTTTTTTCTTGTTAAGGGTTAAGTTATTTCCACGTAAACTTTACCATAAAGTTTACGTGGAAATACTTGAATAACCTTGACATTTTTTTTTTGTGATTTAAAAAATATATATATCAACATTTTTATGCATGAAAAATTAAGGGGAAACACTTTTGAAGAGCAGGTGTTTATTAAAATGAAAAAAAAAAGCACCGTTCGTTCTCCCTTTTTTTTTTTTACCTCGGACTCAGAATTTGTCTTTTTTATTCATAAGTCGTCCACAAATTTTACTTACCACTTGTGTACACAGATTTTAGCCGAATGTATTAAGTATTTACTTGAAAATATAATCTTTTTTTCGCATTTAAAAGTTATTTTCAACAACTTTTTTTTTATTACAACACACTCCTATATTTATTGAGATGAGTGTGCTGGTGCGTTTTGTGCGTGGCCTTATGTTTTAATTTTGTTATTGTACCAAATTTTTTTTTACACATTTTAAGATGCCCCCTGCCTGCCATAAAAGATTTTATTTTTTCTTAAACAAAACAAAAAAAAAATGATTTTTTTTTAAATTTTATATATATATATATATATTTACTTCAATCCCGTTAAGTTGTTTTGTTCTCCCCCTTTCAAGTCTAAAGTTCAAACGCACTTAATTTTTTTACGATCAATAAAAGATATTTGAATCTTCTAAGATTCATTTTTCCAGCTTCTGAAAAAAAATCCTTTTAATACAACGATTAATGGAAAATAAATCAACTTTTAACTTAAATTTGCGCACCTTTTTAATTTCCACCACATTTTTCTCCACACTGAATTGATTTTTAGTGAGAACAAGTTACATAAGAAATTTTAGACTTTTATGCCGAAGATTTTGAAAATAATTTTTTTAATGACATTTTATAAAGAATTAAACCAAAGATCATAGAAACTAAAAACTGTACCAAGAGAATTTTAGAATTAATTTCTGTTAAAAATTGATTTTTAAAATTTTTCTATTCTTTTCGTATAAAACCTGTTACAAATTCTATTCGGTTTATTATTATTTGTCAAATAGAATAAGAATAAGGAATACTAAATGGTTTTGATTAAAAAATAAAATAAATAAAGCTAACCAAACCAGTGACCACCAATCACCCTTTCTTATCTCATAAATATAATTTTAACCTTGTTGTTTTAGGTATGAAAAATATCGAAAATAATAAACTTTAATGAGTTTAATAGGAAATTAAAATGAATTTATGGTCTTTTCTTTCAACCTGCTTTCTCCGGGATATCGAATTTTATTTTTATTATTATATTCTAGCAAATGAGTAAAATTTTGACTTTTACTGCTGAGTGCTCAGATATCACAGATTTATCTCTCAATAGTTAAAAAAAAAAAATGGAAAAAAAACTAAAGTTCAAATTTATTTATCTAAATTCTCATGGTATAGAAATAAATTTTAAACGACTAAATGATACCCCTCCAATAAAAGTGTACCACACTCGCACGCACCACACCACTCACTACCAGTCAACACACACTGGTGTGTGAGCCCGGTGCCGGTGCTGCCAGCAGTGCACATGCACAGAGTGTGTACTCACTCGCTTGTGCACGCACGGTGGTACGCCGCGCGCGTCGCCGCCCCGCGCTTCTTCACGCACACTCATGACAACGGCACGGCATGCATGCATTGTCTGTCTCACTTGTAATTTTACTGGAAACAATTTACTCGATTTATGATAAAATAAAAACAAACTAGTCAATATGTGGAGTTGACTTGACTCTTTATATATCTTAAAAAAGATTAAACTTTGATTTAGAAAAAAATAAATAGGACAAAAAATGTCTTCATTCTTTTTTTTTATTGTGATTATGATGAGTTTTACTTTTTTTTTAAAGTTTAGTTAGAACTTAAAAAAATGTTAATATGTTTTAATTTTTTTTTTAAGTAACAAGTTGTTAAGAATATTTTATGTAATCTTGGCAAGACAAAATGAAAACACACGCAAAAATCATGTAAAATCGATTAGAAATCATCCAATTTAATGAATTATGGACGAACTGTTTTTTTTTGTTGTTTTTTATTTTCAGTAAAACGAAAGAAAGGTTTCTATATTTTCTCCGAAATTTCTTAGAATAAATTTGTAAAAATAATTACAATTCCAACTAACCATTATTGTCTTTTCTAAAAAAAAAAAAAGTTTGGAATTCAATTATTGTCGTTACGTTAATAATGATTAATTTGAATTAATTATAATTTGATTTTTTTTTTTTTCACGCTTACCATTTCTTTTGAAGTTATTTATTTTTGTCTAGTTTTATTGACGTTCAGTTGGTTCCCAGACAGATTTGTTATTTGAACAAATAAACATTTGTGTGTAATAAAGGCACATTATTGGCATTGAAGAAGCAATGCAAGCATAAACTTGAAATAGCCTTTAATTTTCTTCCACCGACTAATCATCATTATTTTGTGAATTAACGGCAAGAAGGCTCATTTTTGATTGTTAAAATTAAAGAAAAATAATAGCTTGTGAATTAAAAGTATGTGTGTTAAGCATAAACTTAAATTCGATTTTAATTTTTTTTTATCCTTTATCAACTACTACTTACTTTACTTACTTATCATTCTGTGAAATAAGATGAGCAACAAATATCATTTTTGATAATCTTATAAAGAACAATTATAGCTTGTGAATTATTTTGTTTTATTGCTAGTGTTTTTTAAAAGCAATGAAAGAAAACCTCAAAATTCCTTTTAATTTCAGGAAAAAAATATCCTCGTTAGTGTTCATGAACAGTGAATAGTGATTGAACACAACAGTAACACGCCTTAAAACAGAGCAATAATTTTCTGTTTTCTCAAATGAGTCTTCTGTCCTCATTTTCGGTTTAGGTTTAATCGCAGAAATAAATACGTCTTTGGGGCATACGCCGTCAAGAGCCTTTTTAAGAAGAGCTGTTGACTGCACAGTCTGCACAAACAGAACAGAGCAGAGCGTAGCGATATGGCCAAAAACAAGGATTAATGTGTTCATGCATGACAATGACATGTATATATAACAGAAGCCAAATATTTAAGATGAAATAAGAAATTTGATAAATTTCTTATTTTAATGCAAATTCAGAAATAAAACAAACAAAAAAAATACAATGCTAATCTTGTTCTGAAAATTAAATTGACTCAAAAGTCTTCAATCATTTTAACGAGAGACTTGTTTCTGCTAAATGTTTGATAGCTTTCTTTGCATTCATCCACTGTTTGTTCCTTGTTGTCAAGAGTAAAAACATAAAACATCATCATACCAGCTGGTTATTACTTTTTCCTTCAACAAATAATTTTCGGAAAAAAAGTTCTTCTCAACCATGTGCTTCTTCTTCTTGCCAAAAAATGACATTTTGTATTATTTAAGATGATGTTCTACATTTGCAGTGCTGTAGCTGAGTAGATATCACTCAGGGGGCTCCGATCAAATATCACCCCATTGACCCCCACATCAATCTATGCTGGAATGCAAAACTTCTGAGATCAAGAGAAACCTATAAAACCCCATTAATAATCTGGTGGGGCAACAGTCAACGCCCATCATATGCTTGATGTGGTATTATCAGAAATCAGGAGAGCTATTCTTTACCATATTCCATATTAAGAAAAACCAAGACAAAACCTTATATAACTATAGCCTTCTTCAGACTAAAGCCCTATCATTTCACCATGTAACTACATAGTGATATATGATAAATAAATCCTATTTTCAGGTTGTTATTGCACCTTAGCCTGACTGAAAAAAATTGTATTCAATAGAATTTTGTTTTGTGTGTATGTGTGTGTATGTGTGTGTATTTAATGGAATGTATACAAGAGCAAAAACATTTTTTTTTATATTAAAGGAAATTAAAGTAGTTTCAATTTAGTCAATGGATGTAGTTAGTTTTCAAACTTTACCTTAATTTAATCCGTTAAAACTTTGAAATCTTTATGACAATTTTTTGTAAACTACTTGAATATAAACACAAGACTTACTTAAAATTCTGATCTCCACTACTCCACTTGTCTTTACCTTATTAGTGCCGTTCCACTATTAACCTAACCCTAGATATCATTTTTTTGTATTTATTAAAAATTAGTCTAAAAATTCTAGACATAAGATTTTATCTCTGCATTACATATATTTTCTAAAAATTTGCTTACAACTGTAGATATAAAAATCTATATATTCTCTAATTATTCCTCCCTGTCAAAAATTCAGATTTTCAATTTGAATTCGTGTAATTTAAAAACTTGTTGACTTTAAAACACAAATAAAAGGAATAATAATAATAATAATAAAATAAAAAGGTGACTTTTTTTTTTTTTTTTTTTTTAAGAACTATTCAATAGATTTTAATGAGAATTCAAGTTTTATGGATGTTAAGGGCTGGTTGGTTTTAATGTTGTAAAGCTATTGAAGAGGAAAAACAATCAAAATTCCTATAGTCTACTCTTCCAAAACCCATCTATAAATAGTAAATACAATTTAAGATTCCTGAAATTTTAGTCTTTATGGATGTTTAGGACTCAAGTGTTTTTTTTTTTTTTTTTTTTTTTTTAAAAATAAAACCAATTCAATGCTTTTTTATCATAGCTTTATTTAAGGATTGACCCCAATTTAATCCTGCTCTTTTCAGTTTTAAAATAATTGCTGGATTGAGGTGAAACGTCCTGTCATTTGTTAACTTGATGGGGTAAGTCCACTCGGAACAGTAGATAAGCACTTGTAAATTGAAATTATTATGCAAGTTCAAATACCATTTCATTCTGCTATATTCACATCAGGGCTAACACCCTTGAAAAATGTATTATATGCCCTAGCTAAAATCCACCATTTTCAATACACTATTGTCAGTGAATTAAGAGCAAGAAAGATCATGGCAGTCCCTTTTGGCTTTGTCACTCAATTCTAAAATTGACAAACAGATCTCCTAACCATGCTAATATCAAATGCATCAGCTTCATAAATGTTTAATAGGCACCAGTGAATGTTGATTATTTCAATTATTTTCATGGAGGTATTCAAAGAAGTATCTCTGCTTATGACACATGTCCAGGGTTGCTTTTCTTAGTCCTGCTGCTTTCACATCTACAACAAATAACCTTCAGTTCATGAATGCGTTATAACAATGCAATTTACAATCTTCACTGATCCATTCTAGTGAAGTAATAATATTAATTATAAAAAAAAGGTATTACTTTTGGAACAACTTTTGTATTATTAGAATAAAATACAATATTTAAACAGTTGGAAAAGTTTCTTTAAAGTCCCATTAAAAGATAAGAGATTCCTTAATGAATTGCATCAAACGAACTAACAATTACCATCTAATAAGCCAAAAGCTATCTCTACTAAACAATTTATGTATTCTTTCCTATTCTCATCTGGGGGGTGGGTGCTGTTGTTTCTTATTTGCCTTCTGCATTGTTGCAGTCAGCTTGAAGCTATTGATGAAACAAGACTTTTCTATTATCAACATCTTGCAGAAATTGGTTTTCCATTAGTTTCTTTGTCTTTTCTTTTATCTTTTAGGTATGGCCCAGCAATGTAAGCCCCACCTCAAATGTAAACTTAAAAATTACTACTCTAAAACAGTTTAACTAAAGAGAGTAAATTTTAAGAAGGAAAGTGGGGGGGGGAAAGGAGGGGATTATATTTATTTTATCCCAAGGCGAGCGAAGCGAGCTTTTAGGTAGTGAAGGCTTTCGGTTATGTATGTTCCTTATAGACTCTGAGATGGCTGGGCCTAGCATGCTCAAACTTGGTGGGCTGATAGAGGG
>JAUZSX010321954.1:0-11603 GCA_034780655.1 Idiosepius hallami | reverse complement strand
TTTTGTTTGTTTTTTTTTTGTTGTTTTTTTTTTTGTTGTTTTTTTTTTGTTTTTGTACTAAAAGACAAAAACAGGAAATTGTGAAGAAAATTAACCATTCTCTATTTTTTTTTTATAAGGTGTTTAGAGAAGTCTCAAGAATAAAAAGTAAACTTCGAAAAATTAGATTAATACATCTGAATCAACAAGTCTCTATTTCATCTATACAGGAGAGAGCTTCTTAAACTATGGAATGCAACCCCAGAGTTGCTTAGCAAATTTTTGGGGTTTAATAATCTGCAGAACAGAATTGTTAGAGTTATAAATTTTCAATGAATACAATTTTACAATATTCGTGCAATTTTTAAATTTTACATTATAGTTGGTTCTGCATATATAGTTAATTGTTAAATATATATTTAATTGTTAAATATATATTTAATTGTTAAATATATTTAATACTTTTCTGGGGTCATAAAAGAACTCAAATGGGGTAGGAAAAAAAATATGGTCAAGTAGACAGACATGCGGAGAGAAAGACATTAAAGCCAGTATTTGATTTTCTTTTCCGGATTAAAGACTAACTCTACATTATGAAATTGTCTGCAATGAATTAAGTAGGAAGCTTAGGTCTCAATTGTGATTGTTGAAAAAGAAAACATTTTTATAAAGAGAATGAAGGAAAGAAAAAGTGAAGGAAAATAAAAGAGTAGGCAAAGCCACATGACCTGGTGTGATTATTGTGATAACAGCTTGACTGGATGCAGCCTGACTCATTATCAAGCCAGTGTACAATGGAAGAAAAGAAATCTCACTTAGACCAGACATTACTTAAAATAAAGACAATGGAGTATTAAGCATTCATATTAGATCTAGTTAAGAAAAAAATGCATAAATCCAGGTTATATTTTAGATAACTATAACCAGAATTTTTTTGGGTTTTCAATTAAAGAGATTTATTTAAAATGCAATTTAATGTAAATCTACATTAAATCTGGTTTCATTATTTAAGAGGCTGGGATCAAACATCATTGTTTTTATATCCCCTTTTGTAGTTTTTGAAAGGAAAATATGGATTTACTTCCCTTCTTAAACTATATTATAAAACAGACAAATCAGAATTTTATCAATTCTTCCTGATCAAAAGATGAAAGTCTAATAGTGTGCAAGAAAAGCCTGGATAGCTGCTTCATATTCAGACTTGTCAGCAGTTCAGATGTATAGGATTGTACCAGCAACCATCATTGTGTTGAACAGAGGTTCTGTCAACTGAGCAATCCATGGATTGTTCCAATTGATATCAATAAAACTTATTGTAAATAAAGAGATAAATAAAAAAAATACCTTGGTTTCACAAGGTGTTAAATTGTCTTACTGGCTATATTGAAGGGCCATCTCTCCTGGTAACATTTCCACCACTTGATTTAAATTTAAACTAGTTTACTGGCCAGTGCTTGAGGCTACCCAAATGAAGCATGTCTAAGGGACTTTTTCAAGCTGCTATTAGGGTAACATGTCACATCAGGTTAAAATTAGCCCTGTGCCTAACTAGATTTTGTGCTTAACCTATATATATATATATATATATATATAATATATATATATATATATATAACACATGTGAATTGAATAAGATTTTCTTTGTGGAATTAAATTGCTATAGAATGGCTTCAATTGAAATTTACAGAGGTATGTCAAATGCTGATCTTTTTATTTTAAGAAACTCATCAATGCATTGAGTTCAAAAAGTAATTCGGCTGCTGACCAAATATAAAAGCTGATGAATCTATAACGCCCACTTCAAATATTTAAGATAACATTAATAATAATAATAATAATCCAAGTCTATTTAATTCAACCTGGTTTCCCTTGTTGAATACTGCTCGTAGCAAGTGGCAGCAGTGGGTGAGGAGACAGTTATGTTCCAAAGCAATTTCACAATAAACAATTGTTTCACATACCAGAGATGTCAAAGCTGTACAGAACACAATACAATTCACTTGTGCAACCCGTGTTTCCAGGTTTATTTTAGCATAACTGTTTGGTTAATCTACCAAAAGCAAGAAATATCAAACAGAAGTGAATCTTGACACTTTCCTCCCAAACAAAAAGTGTGTTAATTTAAAATAAAACTCTTTAAACAAAGTAATATTTCATCACAAAAATGGTGTAGAAATTATAAAATTAGGTTACTAACAGATCAAATAGTGTTAATGTTCTCCCCTAAAATCAATGTTTTTGCTTTTTTTATATATTAATAATTAAGAAAAAAGAAAAAAAATTATATAAAAAAATTAATACAAAAATAATGAACTGATAAATGTATACCATATGAAATTAGGTGTCCATGAAGATTAACAATTTTACAAAAGCACAATTTATTTTTAAAACACTAGATTTTGTATAACTAATGCCAGGCCAGATAGGTCGATCTGACAAAAAATATAAGTGAATTTAAATTATTGAACAACCTTTTCTCGGTTAAATTTTAATTTAGAAATTTGTTTATAATCCAAAATTTGAACAGAACTTTAAAACGATAAGAATCTAAACGGTGGCCACAAATTTAATAGAAAAAGTAAAGACTTTTTTTTTAATACAATTAAAATGCCTTTTTAAAAAAGGAATTTTATTTTTATTAAAAAAAATGCAGTTTTGAACATCGCAATAGATTTTTAAAATGAGTGCATAGAAATGTTATATTTTCTACAATAATTTGAATTTATGAAACGGATACATAGTTGATTTTTAACAAATACATATTTTCAGGATATAAACACTTTTACTGTGTCCGGATTTTTATCTTTTAAGAAGCCTAAAAATTGAAGGCTGGAAATTCTTTTCTAAAATAAGCACGCGTTAACCAACAAAACCACTTCGCAAAACATCCGACCGCACTCGCACTAATTCCTATGGCTTATAATACAGCTTTACTGTGCAATAAAAATTAGTGCGTGATATTTTGAATTAACATATAGTAAAAAGTTAATTAAAAAATGACTTAAAGGATTTTTCTTGAAAATCTTGAAACTTCAAAAAAAGTTATTTCGGGAGTGAAACCGGTCGGAAAGAAAAGTGAAAACACTAAACAGCAACAAGAAGTTTAATACTGAAAATGAAACTAAGTTGAGTTGCCTAGAAGGACCGACAACAAGAAGTGAGCATGGTCATGGATGGACCTATCTTCGACTAAAACACAAAAAGACTGACGAAGTTGTTTATTTCGGGAAAACAAAAGGAAATAAAATAACAAACAAATGAAAATTTTAATCTAGAATTTTTAGATGAAAAAAGATGATATATAATAGTTTTTTTTTTACGTTGGCCGAAACGTAGTGTAAGAACATAAAAAGAGAGAGAGAGAGAGAGAGAGAGAGAGAATGGACAACAGTAACATAATAACATTCCAAAAGAATTTAAAACAGATTAAACAAAAACCATTAACTCCAAAAAATATTAATTTAAAAAAAAAAAAAAAAATTTTTTTTTTTTTTTTTTAATGACAAATTTTTTAAATAAAAAAACCGTTTAGGGATTTGACATACAACTTGGAAAAATATTTTAAATTTAAATTAAATTTAGAAGTCGCAGTATTTTCTTTCTTACCGTGATAGGACAGAGGGACAGCCAGTGGCACTTGCAACAACAGTGAGTGCACTCACTCACTCACTGCATGCACTCTCTACTAACTCTTCTTCGAGTCAATATTTCATACATTTTGATTTATTTCAAAAGTGGCAAAAAATTTACTCGGTTCATCAAATGCAGGGTAAGAAAATCCACCAAAAATTCACAGGCTTTAAATTTTTTTTTTTTTAAGTAAAAATCAGTGAGTGCATACAGTGCAGCAGCAGCTACAGCAGCAGTCCCAGTGAGTGCACCTCCTTTCACCTGCTGAACTGTTCTTTTCTGCGTTCCCGGAAATAATTATTTCCCTTGGTTACCAATCAGTTTTGTTTACGTTATTGATTAATTTAAAATAGAAGTAAAGGAATTACATTAGGAAATTAAAAAATTAAAATTAGACTCAAACAACCAGCATTTAACCCCCACATGACATTCCTGTCCGGATAATAATCCTGCCTACTAATGCAGGTTGCAAGCAGTGATAAGCGAGTGCAGTGCAGTCAGTGGCAGTGCACAGTGAGTGCAGTCAGTAGTAGTAGTGTGGGCAGTCAGTGGCGACAGTACAGTGCCCACCACCCACTGCTACTCTCGCTTCTAAGAGTTTCTACGCATTATGGTTACCAACAACCAGTTTCAGATAATTATTTTAAAACAAAAGATCCAGCCCAGCATGAAAATTAAATATTACAACAACAAAAATGAAACTTTTGATTCACATTTCGCATCAGGGTTTTTAAAGCTAGCTAAACTCATCCATTATTGCATTGTGCGTCGCACAATTGCAATAAGGGATGAGTTTATCATCATCGCACAAATTGTGGTGCGTGTGCGATGATGTGTTTGACAATTATTACTGCTTGCTTTAGAGTTAGTTTAAGTTTCATACTTTCGGGTAAACAATGTTTGGGCTGGAGTTGTTGCGACTTAAAATTTCTGTCTGCATTTTGTCAGTATAATGGATGGACATATTTTCGGCGCCCCAAAATAACCTTTAATGTCCAGTAATTTAAATAGAAATTAAAGTTATTCTTAGATGGAAAAAAGTACGAATAATTTGAAATAAGAATATGTTTGAATGAGGATAATTTTTATTTTTAATGTGGATTAAATATTTTTAAAAAATCAAAACCATTTCACTTACAAGTCTGTCTTGGTGTTTTTGTTTGAAGATCTTTAAAATTAATTTCTTTTTTTTTTTTTTTTAACTGAGAGATATTTTTAAAAAAATACAACAACCACACCAACACCACGCAGTCAGTAAGCGAAGCGAGTGCTTACACCTACCTATTTCAATTTATTTCATTTGAAAGTACAGGAATGAATAAAGCCACTTTGGTTTTAATGAGTGCATCATCATCATCATTATCATCCATCATCAACCCCAACCTACTCGTAATAATGGGAAACAATGCAAAAGGCACATGACTTTCTTTTTGCTAAACAAAATGGGCACCAACAACAATTTGCCAATTATAACATACAAATAAAAGTTAAACATATACTTTGTTTTTATTCTACTCTTTTCCTCCACAATGATGCGCGAACAAACTTATCCGATATTGCTGGGGGGGGGTCGAATTGAATTGTGTAAATTTCCTTCAAATTAAAAGGTGCAAGTACAGATTGTTACCCGTCAAAGAGGGTGATGTTTACGTTTTGGTGCTTAGTGGTGCTTTCTTTGAAATTTCAACAAACTAAACGACTTCAAACACGAAAAAAATCTCAAATCAAAATCAAGAATTTTAAGTTTAGACATCTTATCTATCAGTAAATGAATAAATAAAAAGGTGCGTGTAGGGTGGCCTGGAACTAAAACTAACCTTCGAAAGAGTAAAAAAAACATTTTTCCTAAGAAAAAAAAAATTGAAAACACAAATGAACTTTTAACAAAGAAAAAAAAACAAATAAGAAGCTTTTTGTGGGTCAAAATAGCACGCCAATTTTATTCCTTTCAGGGGCGATGTATGTACCTGCCCTGCCGACAAAAGGCAAATTCAAAATAAGACCAATATTTTGGTCCTCGTATTGTTCCTCTAATATAACAGGAGTGGAGTTGAGGGACTACTTCTCAGCAGAGACTTAAAGTTTTCCGTTATTAATTGGGTAAAAAACTGAATGCTCTCTCTCTCTGACGGCTCAGAATTTTCTAGGTTTTTATTTCCCTGGCCGAAAATATTTTGCAGTGCATTTTGTACGAAAACTTCGAGCAAAGATTTAACCCTTTTACACCCTAAAAGATCCAATATCAACCCTGGCGATTTAAGGCAAAAGAAGACGCAACGCACAACGCACTAACACCAATATTTCGGCCTTAACCTTTGGATCCTGACTTGACAAAATTAAAAACCAATCACTCAGAGACCTAAAGGACCATATTAGGGTGGAAATGTCGGTGTGTCTATTTTTGCCTTAGGTTTCTTAGGCTGATATATCGGCTCATTAGGGTCGAAGGGGTTAAACAAGTTGTTTGTAAAGAAAGCTAATATTGTTTGTGTTGTACGGACTGACGTAGGTGTACTTTAAAACTGACCAATAAATGATTTGAAACTATTAAAAATATTAAAATTAATAAGACTATGTTCTTCACTGCGATCCGATTATAATTGAGTGTAAATATGTAGGTGGGTAGTGTGTATGTGTGGACTTTAAATTTATTAGAGCGTAATTACTGCTCTCTCCACTAAGGTTGGTTTGGTTTTCTATAAGTGAAAATAGTATAGTTTGAGCTTTTGTGTGAGGATCTACTTAGTCGCGAGTACAAATCAAAGTTAGGCACAAGGCCAATTTTACGTGCTCACCCCTTGGGCATTTTGTAATCAGGGTTGACTGTTGGTTGCCCTGTGCCCTTTCACCTAGACGCGTTATTCTTGTTCTTGTTGACGGGTGCCATTCCATCCGGGGTTTTGGAATTGGTGTTATCCTTCACGTTAACGAGGCAACAACGGAAGTGAATGTGGCCGTTTGGGATTTGAACTCTAAACGATTCTAGAGTTCAATTTTTTTTTTAACCACTGGTTATTGTTGCTGCCGCTCTCTCTGATTGATTATTCACCCTAGAAAAGAATAATTTCCCATAGGACTTACGAAAAGATTCTAACAACATTTCAAAGCTAAAAGAGTTTTGTTTTTTTTTTTCTTCCTTGACCGATTAATAATTTAAAAACTTTCCAATAGCAACAACTGCGACAGAGGTGTGAATTAATTAAATACCTTTAGTTTAAAATCATAAAAACTAAAAAAGCTTTGCCTTTTGCAGTAATAAAATAGGTTAATGTAAAGAAACCAGTTTATGTAACGAAAGAAGGGGTGGAGTGTAGAGAGAGAAAGAACGGACATAAAAATTAAGTTTGAATAATTGAAATCAACAAGCAATTTAAAAGAGCGAAAAACGATAAGAAAAAAAATGTATGGTTACTTTAACCAATAAAAATTTAATGTTTAATTTTAAGCAACGCTTAGTGCTCTAGGCTGTCCTGTCTGTCCTGTCTACTAGCAACAAAACTGACACCACATCTTGCATTTTAATCTTTCAAAAATTTCTATCCACGTTGTCACCCTAATTTCTTTTTTAATACAATTTTTTTTAAATCCGTATGAATTTGTCGCTTTAGACATTTATTCCGTATTATTAGGTTATGAATTTTATTTTGCAAAAAATATGACCATGTGTTTTAACACATGGTCATATTTTTTTGCAAAATAAAATTTATAACCTACGGAATAAATGTCAAAACCGATAAAGCGACAAATTCATACGGATTTAAAAAGAAATTAGGGTAATAACGTAAAAAGAAATTTTTGAAAGATTAGTCTTTCATAAAATGCAAGATGTGGTCATATGGTCATGGTGCAACATTACAACAACACCGTTTTGTAGTTGCTAGTAGGCCGACCAGCCTAGAGAGAGCACTAAGAAGGGGTAGGGAGTAGTAAATGAAATGACCAGACAGTTCTAAATCGCATTAAAAGTATTGTTACACTCATTTAATCAAATTGCAAAACTGCCACCACCAGAGTGTTAAAATTCAATTTGAATAAATCTTGCTTCTTCAAAATTACTTATTAAAAACGGAAAAAAGATCACGTGTTTTTGAGGGTGAATTTTCATAATTCGAATGGAATTACTTGTTAAGTCTGTATTTATGTAATAAAGACGTCTACCATCAATTATTGGGTCTTTAAGCCACTTCTATATGGGCATCTTCGAAAATAGGGGATAAAAAGCGATCTGGAACTGATACTCTGAGTGAATGAGAATGAGTGGGCAACAACAGTCAACACCGACACCGCCGCTGCTGTACGTGCACCCACCGTCCCTTCACCGACTTCCATCAGGAAAATTGCTGGAAAATAAAGACTACATACGATGATAGATTTCTTTTTCGTTTTCTTTACTGATGGTTAGTAGTGAATTATTAACATACTATTAATTTTTTTTTAAATAGCAAGCAAAATTAAAAAAAAAAAAAAAAAAAAAAAAAAAAATGGTGCCAAATATAAAAATATTTAAAAATTTAAACTAATTTCCCAAGTTATGTAACTAAGAAAGGAAGACAATTTTCAGTGATTTTTATCACTTTTTAAATTAGCGATAACAATTTCAATTTTAATAATGATCCTAGTGCCAAGTCAGACTACTACCAGAAAAAAGAAATATTTCTCAAATGTCCTAATGATAGTTATTATTGGTTTTTGCTTAACAACTCAAATCGATTTTATTCGTAGGTGAAGAAGAATAATGATTATTAGATCACGCGAGGAATTTTTTTTATTTAAGTTGTTTTTTTTTAGTTTTCGTTTTTAGGTTTAAAAATATATAGACAGACAGCGAAAGTTTAATAAAAATTCTGCTGCAGAAATAATCCTTTTTGCTTTAATTTATTTACTGAAGATGTCTAAATTTAAAATTCTTGATTAGTTTATGTTCATAGAAGCCACGTGTTAGTTGAGGTAAGTTTGATATAAATGAAGAACAAAAATTAAAAGAAAAAAAAAAAGATAGAGGAATAAGATGTCACAGAAAAATTAAATTAAACAATAATTGATCCGAAGTTGCAAAGAACAGCTGAAACAGCAAACATAAAGCAACAATTCTTTTTTTAAATAACTTTTTAGAAATTGAAAATATTTCTCCTATAGCGATTATTCATTCAACATTGTAGACACCGAACTATAAATTTAGCTAAAAAGGAGTTACATCATCTATTTTAAGAAAAAAAAATGCTGGAGGCGATGGTTTTACCCGAATAAATTTTTATGGAAATGAATTCAATTAGTAGTAGTACCGAGTTTACCAAGTACGAAAGAAAAAAAATGTTTAAAAAAGACATGCATTGCAACATAACATAAATTACACAAACAGTTAAAGCGGATAGACAAGTTAGTGTGTTCACTGTTAGTGTTCCACACCCTCTATTAATAAGACGTTAAACATTTTACAACACAATTACTTTTAAAAATCTTACCTTAATTACAACCAGGTGTATATAAATGACTAGAAACAAAATGTAAGGGGCCGAGTTCGCAGTAGCTTTCCGTGGTCGTTCGATGATGTACCCCTTGAAATTAAATAGGTCCCCAAAATCGTCAAGAGACGACGGTGACACATACACAAAGTAGGGTAGAGGGAGAGACTCTTGTTTTTTCTTTCCTCCATAAAAAATGAAAAATAAAAGGGGTGGGGTCTAGAAACAGAGGTTATCGTTCGGTGGCGACATAACCCCCTCGTTCTTTAAGTTAAATTTACCAATGTGAAAAAATAAAAGAAAAAAAAAGCAGAGACAACCGTACGTCGTACTCGTTCGTACACAACCTGAATAATGTGAGAAGGAGCAAGCAAGCAAGAAGCACTACTGGACTGCTTCTTTCAAAATATGTGATTTAGTTAACAGAGGAAAGAAAGCAACAATCAACAAAGTCGATCATTCGACTCGTCGACTCACCAACCTCCCGCCAACCAGCTTTGTGTATTTTATTGTATTTATTTTATTGTCAATCATTATTTTTCTTTCTCTCTTTAGCCAATTGGGACATGCCTTACAGGTTGGTTGATAATATGCAAATTTTAGATCGAGAAAGAAAAAGAAAAGTAAAAACTTTTGTTAGCTTTTTTTTTTTTTTAATTTTCCTCAAAATATTTTTGATTTTCATTAATAAAAATTCATGACTGGATTGAAATTAATTGCAAGTGATGGTTTATCATTTTTCATCTTTTAAATTGTTCCTGGCTGGATGGCTAGCTAGTCTGTTGTTGACGGACAGGCCCTGCCGTGACCACGATGGCGTAGTCTCGGCCCTCCCTGCCCGCTTCCAGCCTAGCCGGGAGCCCCAAGAAGCCCACACACCTACACCTTTGAAAAAAAATCGATTTTTTACCGTCAGTTTTCCAATTACAAAAAAAAAATTCATTACTTCCCCTCTCGATCCCTTTTTCTTTCTCTCTTTTTGTGATGGGCGTATAAGAATGGTGGAACCCTATATGATTTTAATCCTAAAAGGTCGATATATCGGCCTTAGTGACTTATGGCAAAAGACAACACAGCAAAATTACCAACAAGCCAATTAGACTGCTGGCTGAGTAGCTTTTCTATTAGTAAGCCAAATGTAGGGCCAAAATATCGGCTAAGTTCGGTTCCAAAGGATTAAGTGATTGAATGTTTTTTGAGTAATTAATTCCTTTCCAAAAATAATTTGTTATCTTCGAATTTCAAGAAAATTTTTCTTGTTTGAAGTTAAAGTAGAAAAGTTATTGGCGGACCTGTAGATTATTCGCCCCCCGCCCTAAAAAAGTGATTTTTTTCTTTAAATTTAAATTTTTCTGCGGATTATTATCGATTGGACGCCAATAAATCAGATTATTAAAAAAAATTGCGAAAAAATTCAATATTTAGACATTTTGGGGGGGTGCTCACTTTTACATTCAAAGCTATAGTAAATCGATCCCCCATATTGGAAACAAACAAGAATTACCGTCCTTAGATTAACGAATCAACACTGGACTGCTGTATTATTTTTTTTAAAAAAATTAAACGTATAAAAATCTTTTTTTCCCCCATTAATACCTTATTAAGTAAATATTTCTCAAATGTTCAGTTCCAGACTGTTTTTTTTGTATGTTTTTCATGGTCTTAATAATAGGAACGAAAACAAAGAATTATTATCCTTGGGTTTGCCGGGTTGGGGTTGTTTTCCAAAATTTGTTGGAATTTAATGAAAAATAAAACAGCAGTCCAGTGTTGATTCGTTAATTCTTGTTTGTTTCCAATATGGGGGATCGATTTACTATAGCTTTGAATGTAAAAGTAAGCACCCCCCCAAATGTCTAAATATTGATTTTTTTCGCAATTTTTTTTAAATAATCTGGTTTATTGGCGTCCAATCGATAATAAACCGAAGAAAAATTTAAATTAAAAAACAAAACAAACACTTTTTTAGGGGAGGCGAATGATCGACAGGTCCGCCATCAATTTTAACACTTTTCATTCTTATCCATTTGAGCTGATATATAAGGCCTTGGTGACCTAAGGAAAAGGACATGTCGGCTTTAACTTTAGATCAGACTTAGCAAAATTACCAACTAGTCTCTCAGAGCAGTCAATTTCGTGCCACAAACAAAATTAACTCACAATTCACTTAATGTTCTAACGACAAAACAATGTTAAAAGGAAATTTTTTAAAAGAAGAAAATTAAAGTGTAAAAACTTATTACACTTTCATTTTGTTCATTCAAAAATAATTGGGCCTGTTTAACATACCACTCTGAAAAAATTGTGGGGTAGTTTAGTGGAGTCACGGCACGCACTTCAAGAGCAGTTTGGGTTTGGTGTTTATTTACTGTTACTTCCGTTTGTGGAACGAAATTAAAAATTTACATTACATTTTTTAAACAACCCAGAAAGTACTGCTTGTGCATATAATTACTAAAAAGTTTTTTTCGAAAAGACTCAGACAGCCAAGGGTTTTTCAATCACAAACCAATCAGAAAATAGCGAATAAAT
>JAUZSX010321944.1:0-11603 GCA_034780655.1 Idiosepius hallami | reverse complement strand
GAAATTAATTTAGTAAATTAAAAAATTTAGTATAAAAAAGCATTGAATGTCTTCCTAGATAATAGGCTTTCCTAATTATCTAGGTGGCAATTCCCCGCTGCTGGGCAAAGCCGGCAATACTTATATATATATAATATATATATATGTATGTATGTATATGTGTGTGTGTGTGCGTGTATAAACGTTGTATTTGCTGTATTGCAAAGTAGTGTGCTCGATACTTGTAACTTTGTAGGTTTACAAATAGACCGGTTATATATATATATATATATATATATATATATATATATTAGTATTTGGCTATGACCCTATAGGTTTCGGCACCCGTGTGCCTCCTCAGGTACCAGGCTACCTGAAAGATAACTAGAACATAAAATTTAACTATAAATAATACATTTAAAAAAATATTTTTTAGGGACAAGAAAAGATTACTTTATAGTTAGTGGCTTTATATAAAACATGCGCACAGATTTACGGACTGAAGAACAAGGAATGTTAGGTAAAGACTTAGTCTATAGAAAGAATGTATATCTAAGAATAGGGCGCCGAGATGCTCCCTGCTTCGAAATGATAGTCTAGAAGCCTTAGAATCCCACAGAATCTTGTGATTCTGTCCAAGTAATTACTTATTGTAAATCCTGAAGCCTAGGTTTTGCCACTATAAGACTTCATTGAAACTTTGCCTAATAAAAAGAGGCGAGGTTGGGAATGAGAGGGAATGGAAGCAAAATGGAAGGGTTAGGACAGAGTCGTTAAAAGTTAGGGAAAGATAGTTATGGTTGTGATGAAAGAGTTTCGGGGAAGAAGAATATCAGGAGAGAACCATATAAAAAAAAGTGTGCCTCGTCGAGGGATGGTGTAGAAAAGAGACAGAAACAAAAAGTTAAAAGAATAAATAATAAACGAAGGCATGTAGGCGGCGAGGTGGAGCATTTGGTAAAAGCTCGGACTATGGAATCCTATTACGCGAGTTCAAATCCCAGTCAAAACCATTGCATCTAACTTTACCTACCTCGGGCAGATGGGGGTCGTGAACTTGAGAGAGTAGCTCATCTAGGTGAAGGGAAACACTGATTTCAAAAGTACAAAAAAGGTCCTTGAGTTTGGGGGTTGAGCATAAGGCTACCGACTCTTCCTCGTAAAACAAGTATGCTTGCTACGGACACAAAAGAATAAAATTATTGCCCAAAACCCCACTGGTTAATAAGATATCATATTTACTTGTTGAGCACCAACCCAAGTTTGGCACAAGGCCATTTTACGTGCTCTTACCCGGGCTTTTTACATTGTGTTACCCTTCACCTAGATGAGTTGCTCTCCCGAGTTAACGAGCCGCATCTTCCCGAGGCAGTTAAAGTTGAATGTAATGGTTTTGACTGGGATTTGAACTCGCGCAATACGATTCCAGAGCCCAAGCTTCTACTAATGCTCCACCATTGCTGCCCTGGTTGATAAGATATGCATTAACAAGGTTATTCAATTTTTAATTACAGACTCATATACAGGGTGGGCCAAAAGTCGCTTCTGGTTTTCCGCATATTGATAAACTTTTCCGCATATTAATCAACTTTTCATGGGTCATTATGCCTTTAGCACTCTACCCCAAAAGCCACCTTCATAGAAGGCCACTGTCCTCAACCGTTAATGAATTCAAACTGTATGTTTGTCTCGACCGGAAATGCTGTTATAATATACAACACAGCTTTTAATTAATTAATAATAACTATATTTAGCAAATTGACAGCATATTAAAAACCCGCAGCGATTTTCCGAAGCGACTTTTGGCCCACCCTGTATATCAATATCTTATATATATTTTTATTGCCCAATTTTTATTTTCATTTTGTTTTGATTCTTTCAACCCTGTAGACTCTAGAGGGCTGATATATCGGCCTTAGTAACCAAAGGTAAAAAGACACACTGACATTTCGACCCTAATATGGTTCTTTAATATAATGTCTCTGAGTGACTACCTGTAATGTTGCTAAGTCAGGGTCCAAGGACGGAGGTTGAAATATTTTTGTGTGTGTGTCTCTTCTTTTGCCTTAAGCCGCCAGGGCCATTATATCGGCCCTTTAGGGTTTAAAGGGTTAAAGATTTTTGGCATTTATGTAGATTTCTATTAATGTATTTCTGTTCTTTAATCCTTTGAACCCCAACTTATCAAAATTACCAAGTAGTCACCCGGAGCCCTTATATTAGAGGAACATATCAAAGCCAACATATTGGTGTTTTTTTTTTGTCTTATCTTATTAGGGCCGATAGTTCAGCCTCTCAGGATCCAAAGGGTTAACTTTGTTGTCTTTAGTTAAAATTTCCCGCTTTTCGGTACCATGGTTGGCTTCAATGGATGGGGGGGATTTGTGGGACAAGGTTGATTTAATCAAAGGTCCAGTCAACCAGATTTATATCTTCAATAGAAACTATGTGAAATAGAGACTGGTTAAGATCAAAGCGAGTCTGACACAAAACTAATTTCTCGGTTGTCTCCCTCTATTTCTTTTAATGTCCAAACGGGAAGGTTCTGGTCCGACATTAAGCATTTGTTAATAGGCGCCAATCTAGTGGAAGGAGGGAGTACAGGGCCTAAAAAGACGCCTTCAAGACGTGGGAAAGAGTGGAGAGAGAGAGAGAGAATTAAAAATTGAGATAGAACCCAAAAGAAGGCAAGAAGGAAACTATCTACATATCTAGTCTTTATCCTTCGCCTCGTCTTTCCTTTTTATTATTTTACTTTCCATATCACTCTGTAAATAAATATACAGGGTGGGCTAAAAGTCGCTTCTAGCTTTTAATATGCTGTCAATTTGCTAAATATAGTTATTATTAAATTTTTTTTCAGATAATATTATTTTATTTCATTCATAAATTATTCTGTTTTATTTTGAAGTTAGTGTACTTTTCCATAATTAATTTCCAATGATTCTAATATAATATCATGAATAAAATTTAATAATAACTTTATTTAGCAAATTGACAGCATATTAAAAACCCGAAGCGACTTTTGGCCCACCCTGTATAAACAATTCGAGTATCGAATCTTTAAAATAAATATTTTTCTAAACCAATTGTTATTTAAAAAATACTAAATCTATGATTGTAAGTTCCATCCTAAGGCTATTCTAATTAACATAACGAAGCATTTCGTTTTGTAACGATACGAAAACTATTTGACCTGACCAAAGAAGACACACTGATATTTCGGCTTTAATAGGTTCCTCTAATTGGCTTGATGGTAATTTTGCTAAGTCAGAACCAAAAGGGTTAATAATAATAATAAGATTACTTTGTTAATTAAGGATAATTTTGGTGCATGAAGAGTGAAGAGAAATCCTTGTTTTTATTTCTGTAACGGTTGGACAATAATTGAAAAGAATTGTCGTAATTTCTTTCTTAGTAATTAATGCAATAAAATATTTTTAAAAATAATAATAAAACAAAAATCTGGAAAACCTAAAAAGTCAAAATTGGTGTGGAAAAGATTAAAAAATAAAAAACAAACAAAAAAAACATTAAATCAGAACAAGATTTACGTGAGTTGGTTGTTGAACCGGCACCGCTATAAAAGAAAAAAAATCCTAGTTAATAATTCAAAATGGGGAGAATTTTAGCAAAGCCGAGATCGCAAGGGGAGGTACGTGATATGGTTGTGTCAAAAATGATAGGGAAGCTGATAATACAACGCAAATCGAAAGGGGGTGTAATAACGCGAGATTACTAGTGTAAGAACGTGACTTGGGTCCGTGGAAAATACTGTCATCAAAAAACAGGATGTGTTAAAGTTTCGAATTGAATTTTATAGTCATTAAAGAAAAATTTAGGCTGCAGACATAAAGGTATATTTCACTGCAATTGCAATATTTTCATTGTGTGACCTACACTTAGACTTGGAAAAAAATAGACAAACGAATGTGTTGTGGTTGCCGGGTGGTTAGCAATTAATGATGGAACAAACGGCAAGGTGATAGGTAGATAGAGAGTTTATAGCAGAGTAAGTTAGTAATACAGAAAGTAGTTAGTGATAGAGTGATCGACTGACATCCAGTTAGCCTGTCACTGCCTTCTCGTCGTAGCGACGTAGGTGACTGTTTAAATGTCCATTGGGTGAGTCCATGGTTAGGTAATCAAAAGGGAAGATAGCCCCCACAACAGAATGCCAATACTACCCTGAAAGTCATACCATTTTCCTAAAGTGCAAATGTTGCTGAGAGGATTTAGTTTTAATGTAGCAATATGAGGCGTGGCGTAAGTGTCGGTCACTATCGTCAATGATCGGATGTTTCCGATATTGACGTCAAACCGACTATAAAAAAATCACCAAACGCCTCTTTTAGATTTAGATTGGGTGATAGAAACCAGAGATGTCCACAAAGACTGTAATAAAGAGTTAACCGAAAATGTCTGTCCTTGTGTTGTTAAATATTTCAAATTCCAGCTCAACAACTTTAGAGAAAAGCACGAAGATGGACAGCAGGGAGAGGCGCGCTCGCCTGGAATCTTTGGAAGGGCCCAGAAGAACGAACAACATCCATAATGTAAATCTCTAAAATTCCAGCTCAACAACATAAAGGAAGAGGGAGAAGAAAGAATGATTGCTGAAGGAGAGAGAGAGAGAGAGAGAGAGAGAGAGAGAGATTAAGAAAGGAAGAGAGAGGCGCTATGAGAAAGAGAAGATCGAAATAGAAAGAAAGATTGATATTCTTATTATTCCCTGATTGTTTCTTTAAAAAAAATCGAAGTTGATTTGCATTCGATTTTTGTTTCAATATTTTTAGAAAAAATCTCGTCATTGTTTTTTTTTTTCTCGGTTTTTCGTTTTTGACAATAAAATGAATTCATTTGAACGGTTTTCTGTAATCTTTGAGATGAGGTATGATTAATAATTTTAGGAGTATTTTTCAGACAATTGTCCTCATCTTTATTTTCATATTTATTTTTTCTTCGTAATCCTTGAGATTAGGTATGATTAATAATTTTCGGAGTATTTTTCAGACTATTGTCCTCATCTTTATTTTCATATTTATGTATTTAATTTTCAATACCAAAACAAAAATAAAAACCTAGCAAAATAAACATTAAAAAAAACAAAAGTTAACAAACATGAACTCATTTTCACCCGATGAAGACCGAAGAAAAAAATAAATATGAAAATAAAGATAAGGACAATTGTCCAAAAATACACCTAGAATCATTTCAACTGATTTTTTATTCGCTTGTTTTAATTGCTTATTTTTTGACGACTTCAGACTTTCATTTTTGGGGGAAATCCACTTGGCTTAGTGGGTAGGAAGTCGAACTTTGGAATCTTAGAACTTGACTTTGAATCTTCGAATTTTATTTTATTTTTTTAAAATTTTATTTTATTTTAATTTTAATTTTATTTCGTTGATTGTGAAACTCTCATTTGTGTTTAGGTGTGCGTGTTTGTGTGTTTGTTTGTGTATGTGTGTGTGTGTGTGTGTGTGTCTTTGTGTGTGTGTGTGTGTGTATGTGTGTGTGTGTGTATATATATATTTTGTCGTCTTTCCATTCTTTTTCTGGGTTTAGTTTCCAATATCCAATACTTTTCAAAATAACAAGTTTTTTTTTTATTAGAACCAAAACCATTTTTTGTTCTTTTTTGCTTTTTTTTTTCTTCCTTTTTTTTGCTTTTTTTTTCTTTTTAAAAAATCTTTTTTCTTTATTGTTTTTTTCTCTTTTTTTTTCATTTTTTCTTTTTCTATTTTTCTATTTTTCTTTTTTTTTTTTTCTCTTTTATTCTATTTTTGTTCTTTTTTGTTCTTCTCTTTCTTTTTCGAAGCGTTCAAAGTTTCGTCCATAAAATTACCCAAATCAAACTAAAGCCGATTGTTTTTCCCGTTGCATAGATATCCATTTTCTTAATAAACCATAACTTTTCAACGCGCCTTTGTCTTTCTTACCTTCACCATAATGAACAAATTTCAATTGGCTTTAGAATTTATTGTTGATATGATATGGTCGCATAAAATATGCTTGGCGAGGGCTGGGGGGGGGTCCCTTAGAGAAGGTAGATTCTTAGAGACAGAAACCAGGCAAGTGAATCAATATTTTATTTCCATGGTTAGTTTTCATTGATGAAGCGAGACGCGTTCATCCTACGGAAATTGCACATTGCTGAATACGAAGTGCAAGTCGGAATCGGCAATATTTACAGCGAGACGTGTCCGACATTTTGTAATTAGATTCGGGTGACAAGAAAAGCGTTTGAAAAGGACTTCCAGATAAAGGCCATTGTCGAACAGAGAAAGCACAAAGGGAAATTCACACAATCTCATATTAGGATCAGCTATTAGTTCTCTAGAAGGTCATAACAATTTATAGATTCTCTTCTTGCTTTCTCTTTCTCTCAACTAACACATCGCCTACACTCTCTGTTTGTCTTCCTCTCCAACACAGCCTTTTCTTCCTTTATGCATACACATAAAAGCCAAGGTGCACTGACCAAAGAGAGAGAGAGAGAGAGATAGAGAGAGAGAGAGAGAGAGAGGGGGGAGGGTCGGAAGGACCATTGCTTTAGTTATAAGCATTTAGGCCTTTATAATTGTGAATAAAACGTTGAAATAAAAGTGTTATCTTTACATTAATTGTTGTGCTAATATCAACAGACTAGCAATATTGCCTGGCTTTATTCAGTTGTTTGTTTTTGACCCCTTAGCAGGTATTTTTTCACGAAAAACCTAATCAAATTTTTTCTACCAGTCGAAATAACCCATATATCAAATTTTAAACCACTGGACCCCAAATTGTACTGTCGGGGTCTGTAGTGCTTATAGTTTTGAAGAATTCTTTAAAATCTTTTAAAATTGTGTTTAAAATGGTCCTTTCCTTTCAGAAGTTGATTCTTTCAATTATCAATTTTCGATATTTATCGAGACGGGAGCGGGAAATATTCTAAAACAATAACAAAAACTAATTGGACTGTGGATTTAAATTTGACCTATGGAAAAGTACCATGCCGGTTCAAATCCTAGTTAATCATGAGAAAGGTATGAATCCTTCTATTGCCCCAATTCCAGTCATTCCATTGGCGTTTATGATTGGCTCAACAACCTTGGTAAAGGTATGAATCCTCATATTGCTCCGGCTATTGGTTACATTGTACAACTTATCTCAAACAAAACAATGTAATTATAAAAATGGGTAATACCCCTGGGAAAGGTATGGGAAATCTACTTAGAACCGTGGATAGGCAGTCGGACTTTGGAATCGAAATACGTGAGTTCGAAACCCAATCGATCTGTTCACGTTCATTTTTGACTAATATACTTGGGAAAGGTATGAATCACCGAATTACCTCTAGCTATGGGTTAAATTGTGCGTATTGTGTTATTAAAAAATAATTTTTTTCCAAATATGATTATTCTCGGCATTAAATGACCTAAAAAGGTTGATATGCCGTAAATCAAAACGAACAAACAACTTCATTTATTACACACCACTCTTTTCTTTTACATTTATTAATATTAAGTAAAAATGAATTTCTATGTAAGAATGAAACTATTTTCTCATATATAGATATGTAATAAAAACGTGCTTTAATAATCTTGTGTTTGTGTCTGTTGGTTTGTAAGTAGGTATCTTAAATGGTAGGTTGGTAGATCTTGTTAATAAGTAAAACCTACCGCGTCTAACATATGTAATGCATTTATCAAGCTGGGAAAATCATGATATTTGCTACATATGTAATTAGTTTCGGGGCGTTAGATGAAAGAACTTTCGAGGTGTGGTGTGACTTTGTAAGAAACCTGAATATTATAATGGAAATTACACAGGAAGAAATCCATCCTAAATATCGTCAGTGTATAGAGCTTAAAGTAATTGACATTTCAGTTGAAATAGGATAAAAGAGAAAGATTAATGCCTTCTTTATTCCCAGATACATTTCCTTGGTTTGATTTCCTTTTCGGAAAATTTAGATTAAAACCAAATTCTTTAATGTTCCAAATTGGTCTTTGAATTCTTTACCAGATTCTAGAACGAATTCTATTAGAAATATATTCGATATGGTATATACTTGGTCGAGCACTAACCCAAGTTATGCACAAGACCATTTTTATGTGCTCTATTAATCTGAGCTTTTTGTAATTAGTGTTGCCCTTCACCTAAATGAAGACATATTTACTTGGTCGAGCACCAAACCAAGTTATGCACAAGGCAATTTTTACGGGCTCTATTGCCGTTATGGACCTAACTAACCTCTGCCAAAAAACCCTATCAATCATTATCGTCCTCAGGTCCTGATACCTACACCCCTGGAGATGACATCAAAAAATGATAGTTTTCTAGCTCACAAATTATTAGAACGTTGTTTCCATTGAAGAAGAGATGAGACTACTTCAGTTGTAGCGAAACAGCAATGTCCAACAAAATGCACTCTTCAAGTTTTCACGAGTGCAGAGACACGGCAGATTGCCATAGAAATCTGATATTGATGGAAGAGAGACTTTGCACTCTCATCAAAAAGGTGAATGTAGATTCCATCAAGTTTCTTCCCAAATTTCCTAGAAAGGGTCCATGTTTCTAAGCCACAGAGTAGAATAGGCTCAATGAACCATCTTTTTCAGGATTAACCCTTTCGATCCTAAGGGGGCGATATATCAGCCTTAGTAATCAAAGGCAAAACAGACATTTCGACCCTAATATGTTTTTTTAACGGAATGACCCTGAATGACTACTTGGTAATATTACTAAGTCAGGATTCAAAGGTAGAGGTTGAAATATCGTTGTGTGTGTGTATCTTCTTTTGCCTTAAGTCGCCAGGGCCGATATATCGATTTTTATGGTTTAAAGGGTTAAATGACATAATTAAGGTTAATATCATATTTACTTGGTAGAACGCCTAACCAAGTTAGACACAAGGCAATTTTTACGTGCTCTATTGCCGTTATGGACCTAACTAACCTCTGCCAAAAAACCCTGTACCTGAGCTTTTTGAATTCAGTGTTACCCTTTACCTAGATAAATTGCTCTCCCGAATAAACGAGTCCCATCTGCCCGAGGCTGCTAAAGTGAATGTAAGGGTTTTTGACTGGGATTTGAACTCGTGTAGTACGATTCCAGAAATGCTCTACCTTCGCTGCCCTAATAATTAAGGTTAATATGCCGTACAAGAAAACAGAAAAAATAAACTGAGCAATTAGAGCCTGTATTGCCCTGTCATTCGCCTTTAGAAATCTGTCCAATTTTATAGAAATACTTTTATGCCAGTAGAGAATTTAACAGAACGGCTCTGAGTGACTACTTGGTAATATTAATGTCAGGATTCAAAGGTGGAGGTTGAAATATCTTGTGTGTGTGTATATGTGTGTGTCTTCTTTTGACTTAAGTCGCCAGGGCCAATATAATGGTTCTTTAGGGTTTAAAGGGTTAAATGACATAATTAAGGTTAATATGCCGTACAAGAAAACAGACAAATAAACTAAGTGAGCAATTGAAGCCTGTATTGCCCTGTCATCAACCTTTAGAAATCTGTCCAATTCTATAGAAATACTTTTGTGCCAGTAGAGAATTGTCAATTGCAAAACTGTCTCTTTAAAAAACCGTTTTCTGCTCTATTTTCTCTCCTTATTTTCAATTCATAACTGTTTATTTTAAATTCCTGGCAAGTTTTTCGCTTCAGCAAATAATCAAATCTATTCATCGAATCGCTTGATTTTTTTTATATCTTATTTTCAAAGAAAATACGGAAGAAAGATTTTTAAAGAAAAAAAATGGCTGACGATTGCGAAAAAAAACTTTCAAGCTGTGGGCGTTGAAAACTTCTTTTTCCAATTGTTTTCTTTTCTCTTTTCTTCTTTTTCTTTTTTCTTTATTTCTTTCTTATCTTTTCTTATTCTTGTTTCCTTGTTTTTCTTCTTTTTCTTTTCATTCCTTTCTTCTTCCTGTCTTCTCCTCCATTCTTTCTTCGTTTTCTTTTTCTTCTTCTTCTTCTCCTTATTCTTCTTTTTGTTCTTCTTTCGTTGTCTTCCTTTCTTCTTCGTCATTCTTTCTTCTTTTTCTTTCTCTTTTTCTTTTTCTTCTTTTTCTTCTTATTTTTTTCTTCTTCATTTCTTCTTTTTCTCTCTTTTCTTCTTTTTGTTCTTCTTATTCATTTCTTTATCCTTTCTTTTTCTCCATTCATTTTTTCTTCTTCTTCTTCTTCTTTCTTTCTTTCTTTCTTTCTTTCTTTCTTTCTTTCTTTCATTCTTCTTCTTTAGATTTCCCGCTTTTTGACTTAGATCTTATTTCAAATCTATACTTTTGTATCGGCGTTTTAGCGTTGATTTAATTTTATTTATTTCCTCTTATTTTCAAAATTCTATTCAGAAATTTGGCCATATTATTATTATTATTATTATTATTATCATTATTATTATTATTATTATTATTATCATTATTATTATTATTATTATCATTATTATTATTATTATTATTATTATCATTATTATTATTATTATTATTATTATAAAAATGTCCGACCTTAAAAATATTTATGATGTATTTATAAATAATTTTGAATAAATTTTATTATAAAATAAACTTTTTATGCCTTTTTTTGCAATGAATTTTAATTTTATTTTTAATGCAATAAATTCTAAACCGTTTTTATGAGCTTAAATTCCCGCGCATTTTCATAGCAATAAATTCTTAAACGTTTTTATAGCAAGAATTTATTGCAGAATAAATAGAATTTTAAGGACTGAAATCATGATAAAAATAACACATAAAATGACAGTATAATAATATTCATTATTAATAAGAACAGGAGTAATGATTATAATGTTTGGGTAATATTAACAAAATAATAATAATAGTAATAATAATAATAATAGTGATGGTAATGATAATGATGATAATAATAATATTGATAATAATAATGATGATAATAATAATGATAATGATAATAATCATAATGGTGATAATAATAATAATGATGATAATAATAATGATAATAATAATGATAATAATAATGATAATAATAATAATTATAATAATAGTAATAATAATAATGATGATGATGATGATACTACTACTACTACTACTACTACTAATAATAATAATAATAATTATAATAATAATAATGATAATAATAATAAAAATGATATTGATAATAATAATGATGATGATAATAATGATAATAATAATAATAATGATAATAATAATGATAATAATAATAATAATGATAATAATATTAATGATAATGATAATAATAATATTGATAATAATGATAATCATAATGATAATGATGATAATAATAATGATGATGATAATAATAATAATAATAATAATGATAATAATAATGATAATAATATTAACAATATTAGTAATAACAACAACAATAATAATAACAATAACAATAACAACAACAATAATAATAATAATAATAATAATAATAAAATAAACTAATTAATCCATAATAAAATAAACTAATTAATCCATTATTATTATTAAATAATAATGGATTAATTTTAATAAAAAAAAATCCGACTAAATTCCTAAAATCCTGCAACAACAAAGTTTTTTTTTTAAATCCCTTGGCAAAAATTAATCTTTTGTTAAGTTGTTTTGTTTTTTGGATGAAGGGGTTTTACTATTAAAGGGGG
>JAUZSX010321933.1:0-11604 GCA_034780655.1 Idiosepius hallami | reverse complement strand
ATATATATATATATATATATATATATATATATATATAGTATATATTGTGTAATGTATATTCCTTGATGCTGGAAAGAAAAATTAACTTTTTGGGTCGAAAAACAAATGAAGAACTATGCTTTGGTATTCTACTGACAATCCTGATAGTGAAACCCAGGTAGAGAACAACATTCAAACCCAATAAATATATTTTTTTTTTTTTCAAGAATACATCTAAACGATGCAGCTTGGACACATCTTCAGTGATGTTAACCCTGGATCATCGACAGTTCTGGAACATCAGACTGTCTCACAAGGTTGACCGGCCAAGGTTGATCAGACCTTGGCCTGTGTCCCAGCCTATGTTTGCCACGATAAAATGCTTGGTTGTTAAAAAGAAAAATGTAAGACGGGATAAATAGGCGAATAACAAACTATAAGTATTTTCGAATTAGTCTTAAATAGACAGGACCATTTGATTGTCGGTGACTGGCCTATGCCAATAACCGACCGAAAGGGGGATCAGTAAAATATGTCTTTCTAACTATGGTCCAAGGCAAATTTTAAAAAATAGATTAAAAAATAAATAAATAAAATACACTAAAATAGAGCTTTAAAAAAATGACTAGCGAAAGAAAAAAAAGAAAAAAATAACATATGTATCATGTGGGGGGGGATATGTACATCTTACCATCAAAAGAAAAAAAAAAAATTACTAAACTATTTTAGCATAAAAAAACCCTGACTAGCCCCCAAAAATTAAAATATATATTGTAGGGGGGATATGTACATATCACTATATATATATATAAATATATATATATATGACAAGCCATGAAACCGGCTTGTCGACGGATTGCAAAAAAATTATTTTATATATATATAATTTTTTTTTTTTTTTTTTTTGCTGGGATATATGTTTCTTTTTTTTATATTCTCTCTCTCTTAAATGGATTGTTTTTGCTAACTACACATTTCCTGCAACACAAATGGGCCATGTATAGACATCCAAATTAAGACAAAAATTTAGCATACAATATTATTGCTTTAAATTTAATGTATTTTTGCAGAACTTTATTCTTCATACATGTCTTGTTAAAAAGAACTTTAATCCTACTTTACAGGATCTTCTGTTCTATTTTTTAGGTTCTTTGTTTTAAACTCCAAGGTTCTTATGTAATTACCAAGCTCTCTAGACATTTGAAAAGATTGAGAAATAACTGTCTTAAATTTCAATAGTGTACATCGAATTCAGACATGGTTATAACAATAAAAAAAAAAAACAAGGACGACAAGGTACCAAAAAAAAAAGACCAGAAGTCTTTATTAAAAAAATAGGAAAGAAAAAGTTTTTTTAGCTTGTTGAAAGTTCAATAGAAAATTAAAGTTCACACTGAGCTGAGCTCTTCATTGGTTGCTTAAAAATATGTCCCTTTTAAGCGATATAGTAACTGCATCAAGGAGAGGTTAAATATTATAATGGATCAGAAGAAAGACAAAAAAACTTGTATAAGCTGTTAGGAGAGAGAGAGAAAAAGCATATTAGTAACATGTGAGTGAAAAGTTCAGGTTTGCTGTAGGGCCGATATATCGGCCTGACCGACATAAGTTCAACAGTTGGTGCGGTTTTCCGACGACACGTAGCAGTTTTTTAACAACAAAGTTCATCATTCTTTTGGCTCCCTCTTAGAAGCTGTATAGGTCTGTTGTCGTCTAGACACAAACAAATTCGAAGAATATATTTTTCCAAGGAATACTGTAATTATCCTTTGCCAGATAATTTTCCTTCTTCATTATACGCCGACAGGCTGGACATTACTTCTTGTAATTTCTTCATTCTCCCCTTTTGCCTCTAGGAGAAACAAACTAATTCTTGCTGCTTAAGAATTAGTTGAGACAATAACCTTCCAAGCGTTTATTTTGTGCCACAAATAAACAAGGCCATTCTTCGAATGCCTTAATCCTTGAAGGTTTTCAACAGTCATTTTTTAAAGTCGTTTTCTCGACTGAGATGGTGCCTAATCTCGCTTTTACGAGATTGCAGAACACGTCTGCTGTCTTCCAAAACAAGCTACCAACTGACGAGACAAATTTGTAATTTAACCGCCGTAACTCATTCGACCAATCGTGTTGAAAGCTGAAATCACGTGTTAGTTAATAGGCGTGGTTAGTTTACACAAAGGGAAGAATAGGAAGGTATAGATAGAAAAGGAAGGAAAGAAAAATAGAAAAAGAAAGAAAGACCCAAATAAATTTATGACACATTATAATGTTGTGGGGTCTGTCCCGACTGACTCGTGGTGCTAAGTAGTGGAAGAAAGGAACAACAAGGCAGACATGATGCTTACACTACCTCGGTCATCAGGAAAACTGACCCTCCAGCTTATTTTATCAGAGAGGGAATGGTAAAAGGGGGGTAACTCTTTTTGATGTTATGTCCCTTTTTAGGTGGACATAACAAACATTAAATTTCTGGGAAAAAACTATAAGGTCCGCAGTCATAGGTGTATCAGAAGTGATGAAACGATGGCGATGAGAAAATTTGGTAATTCTATGACCGACAATTTTTAAAACTTCTTGAAAAAACAATTTTACGCTTTAATTTTTTTTTAATAAAACGAGCAAAGATTAAATTTTTTTAATAAAAAATTTAAAGAGAATAATTTGGTTTAACTATTTTAATGAGGATTTGTTATTTTAAAAAATGGAAAAAAAACAATTTTTTTCATTAAATTCAAAAAGTACATCTCCAAATTAAAAAATCTCTATAAAATCAAAAAATTTCCTGTCAGTAAAAAAATAATGATAAATAATTAGTTACAATCTTACTTTACTAAAAAATTTCACTTGACTGACTGTGAGACTAACCGTAGCCCTCGTCGTGCCTGGCGTGCGGAGTGGTGGCAAATCCTATGGTCGAGGCGTCGGAAGAAAAAATACTATTATTATTATTAAAGATGGAATCTCGTAGGATCGCGCAACGTCTCGCGAGATTGGCCGCGTACTTCGTTCCGTGTGCAGTTATTTTGTGTATCAAGTTCTCCAGTTTGGTAGCATTTACATGTGCTTGTGCGTAGATGTTGACTATTTTGTCCCTGTCCGTCCGTCTCCGTACATTTTTGGGCCAGCTGGGCAGTATTGGCTTTTATCGGCGTGTATAAGCAATAATCAGCAAATTCTACTACAATATCATTGTCTTTGGTCAAAGAATTTATTTTTGCTCTCATTTTTTATATGTTGCTTCCTTCGTCCTTCCTTTGGTATGTGTTTAAATCATTCTAATATTTATCAAATAAAAGAGTATAAGTTTCGATTTTATATATATATATATTAGAAGAAATCGAGAAATCTGTTCACAGCTCATCAGGACAGCTTCGCAAACAACAAGTCTTGCATAAGTTAGGATTGAACGTGAACTGGCAGAAAGGTAGTTCTAATAACTGGCCTGAAGGCCAGTCATGAGTGGGATTTTTACTGCTGGTGTTATTTCTTAGAGTGCCTGCCATCAGCAGGAACTTTACTTTATAGTCATATCAAGTAACAAGCAGAACTATATAAACTGAGGTCAAGATTTTTGCTTTCTGGCCACATTTTTATTTAGTCTTTATCAAGTTTTTATAATGACCTCAAGAAGGCCAAAGGGTTGGTTGACTGAAGGTGATGATAACAATAATAAAAACAAGGGCAATAAGTCTGTAAATTCAATACACAAATAATTTTTTTATAATCTCTAATAAAACTGTTTCAAAAACTGATTATGAAAAACAGAACGAATGAATTTAAATTATTGATTATCAGGTAAATCTCTATTACGTAAAGAGTAAGGAGAAAAACAAAGTCAATTACTCTAATCTAGGTTGAGGGTTATTAAAGCAGGTTAATCCTGTCAATATAAATATTGACAATGCTATTGAATAGAGGCGGAATCTAATAAAGATCAAGGTTAATTCCTTTATTTTTTATGATAACATACAGAAATATCTTTCTAAAATATCATTGAAGATAGATTTTGAACAAACTGAATATTGAAAAATCATTTTTAAAACTTGATAAAGACAAAGACTAAATAAAAAACTCAGAGGGCACAAATCTTTTTCAAAGTCTATTATCAGCCTTTTTTTTTTTTTTTTTGCTTGTAAATATTTTGTTTGTAAATATTTTCTGCAATCCCAAGTACTTTTGGTCTTCTAAGTCTATCTTCAGGGCTGGATGTAATCCCAGTTGTTGTTATAGTCAGTTTTTATATTGTTATTTTGAAATAATTTTTTTTAAAACGTAGAACAAAGAAACACTAAATTTCAAAATTGGATTGTCATGTACTGTATTTCTTGTTTTTTATATTGATACAAATACTTTAAAATATTATTCGCTATGGAGAAAATGTTACTTATATTTTTAGTTAAAGTGCTTAATACCAGTGATAGATCATGAGTAGTTGATATGTACAGACATAGAATCAAAGGTATATATAAATATATATATATATGATAGATAGATATAGATGTGTGTATATGTAGAAAGGGTTGCTCCTAATCTACTTGACATATGGCTATTTGGATGGAGTTAGGGACCAAAGGCAGGTATCTCACTAATCCAGCCAGAGTAATTTTTAACTAGGAAGCACTGAGTCTGACCAACATGACTGATGTCAGGCTTGACTGATGTCAAACTGCATGTGCTACTACTTGGCTTTACTTGAAATGGTTTTGCATAGATTCTTTTTGGAATTCTGGTGAGCAAGTCATTGCCTTTATTGAGCCCATGTTGGACATTGCTGATATTGAAAATGTAGATCTGTCATAAGAGGAACAAAAAACTGTTTCTTGCCATCCTATCTGTGTTGAGAATTGTTGTATGGACGACAGGTTAGAAAAGAGTCAATAAAGACAAACTTTTCATATTGTGATCTGATTGCTGGATGCAACAGAAACAGTTTGTCCACTGTTGGCTTCAACAAATGGCATGGGTGGATCGGTCTATAACAAGCTTGTGCATGAAAAAGGGTGCAAAGCTGGAGTACCTTTTTCATGGATATGGCATGCATGAAAAAAGGTACCAAGCTGGAGTACTTTTTTTCATTGACACAGCATGCATAAGAAATAGTAGCCAACTGGAGTACCTTTTTCATAGATATGGCATGCATAAAAAGGGTACCTAGCTGGAGTACCCTTTTCATGGACATAGCATGCATGAGAGTTTAGTTTCTCTTGGACTTCATTCTGGGGTATTGTCCAAAATTGTACGTATCTCAAATTTTTATATTGTAGGAATTGAGAAATACACTTCCTTTGAATGTAACGTTTGCACTCTTCTGTCTTTTAAATAATTAGAGAATTAGCTAAAATTTATTTTTGGAATTAAAAAACAAAATTACATTTCCAATGGAGTTCCTCTCTTCTCAAACTAATTATATTTTTAGACTAAGATTAAATTAGTTTCTTCCGTTACCCACCTAGGAGATATGTCCTACTAGTTTTTGGGTGAATAGTTCCAAACCAGTAGGCTATACCACAGTAAAGAGAGAAAGGGGGTCCCCTTAATAAACCCCATTTTCATTTTGTTTTAATTTTCCTTTTGGGCTTTTTCTGCCTCACTTCCCGACATTTTTTATAATTTGCAAATATAAACCATTATTATCACTGGGGATGTTTTTCAAGAAGACCTAGTTCATGGAGTAATACTTTGGGAGAAAATGGCCTCATCCTTGCACTCAAAGGAAATCTAACTTTAAGGGGTTCAGAGTGTAGCCTAGGGTTACCCAAACACGGTTCTGCATGTTAACCAAAATATAACTCACTTGGAGAAGGAGAGGGAGAGAGAGAGAGAATTGGTGAGAAGGAGAGAGAAAAAGAATTGGTGAGGAGAGAGAGAGAGAGAGAATTGGCGAGAAGGAAAGAGAGAGAGAGAATTGGCGAGAAGGAAAGAGAGAGAGAGAATTGGTGAGAAGGAAAGAGAGAGAGAGAATTGGTGAGAAGGAAAGAGAGAGAGAGAATTGGTGAGAAGGAAAGAGAGAGAATTGGTGAGAAGGAAAGAGAGAGAATTGGTGAGAAGGAAAGAGAGAAAGAGAGAATTGGACAAGGAGAGAGAGAAAGAGAGAATTGGACAAGGAGAGAGAGAAAGAGAGAATTGGAGGAGAGAGAGAGAGAATTGGAGGAGAGAGAGAGGATTGGAAGAGGAGAGAGAGAGAGAGTTGGAAGAGGAGAGAGAGAGAGAGTTGGAAGAGGAAAGAGAGAGAGAGTTGGAAGAGGAGAGAGAGTTAGAAGAGGAGAGAGAAAGAGAGTTGGAAGAGGAGAGAGAAAGAGAGTTGGAAGAGGAGAGAGAAAGAGAGTTGGAAGAAGAGAGAGTTGGAAGAGGAGAGAGAGAGTTGGAAGAGAGAGAGAGTTGGAAGAGGAGAGAGAGAGAGAGAAGAGGAGGAGAGAGAGAAGAGGAGGAGAGAGATAGAGAGAGAGAATTGGAAGAGAGAGAGGGAATTGGAGGAGGAGAGAGATAGAGAGAGAGTGAGATAAGTTAAAGAAATGCTAATTATTTACACTTGTTATAAATGAACAAGGATATTATTTCTTTTTGCATGGGGTTTCTTTCTTTGAAGGTTATCTGTAATACAATACCAGAAAATAAATTCACCTGGTAAATTCTCAGTCAGTCAGACAGTAATACTTCTGGCAAGTACCACCTCTTCATCAGAAAAAAAAATGCAATGATTAATAATTTATTATTACTATTATAAATATCCATAAATCCATGAATAAACTAAGAAAAAGGAGAAAGATAGTTTCTTAATTTAACAAGATATATTGAAGTTTTCATGTTCCAAAAAGGTTTGATTTTGTGTTTAATGGCATATCAACCTTTTTAGGTCATTTTAATGATGAAAAAATTACTTTTGATAAACACTATTTTAAACACATAGTTGTCTTTTTAATAACATCAGTTACAATATTTAATCCATAGCTGGAGGGAAGATGGGGATTCCTACCTTTCCCAAGAGTATTAGTCGACATGTCAACGTAAACAGAACTTGGATTCGAACTAGCATACTATGTTTTTGAAATTTGATTGCTTATCCATTAGGCCCTGTTGACTGCCTCTCCACATAACAAAAAAAAAATAGTTATATTACAATAAAACTGGTTTTATGCAAAATTGGGAATATATAAAATGATTTTAAATTGAAATTAGTTTTGATTCTAAAAAACAAATTTGTTTTATTTTATAAAAGAAAAAAAAAATATATCTATAAGTTGAGTTATAAATTTCTAAGTCATCATAAATTAAAAATGTTTTTTGGTTAGAAGTAAATTCAGAACTTGAAATATTTGTGTAATAAATAAAGTAGAAGGAATTATAATAAAAAAACAAAACAAAAAAAAAACCAATACAGTACGAAAAGAAAATAATACTGACTGGATTAAATGAGATTGAGAAATGTGTTTGTAAAATAATGATTGATTAAGCAAGAATTGGCAATATTGTTATGGATACAATTCATTAGTGATAACTAAGGCTATGACAATATGCTTTTATCAAGGAATATTCTTGACACAGCCCTAATAACTAGAGCTGTGACAAGCATATTCTTTAATAAAAGCATATTTCATATAGCCCTACTAAATAAAGAATTAAAAAATGTTAAAATCACCAAATAGTCAAGTAACAACATGAATATTCCTTAATAAAAGCATGTTGTCATAGCCCTACTGATAACACATGACCATTATGTAGAACAATAATTGAATGAAGATGAGCAAGGAAAAAATATAGGATACACAATTTATTTTCTCAATGTAGAATAATCAAACCCAAGAGAAAAATAGTTTCATTTTAATCTATAATTAGAAACTAGAAGTATTGCCTGGCTTTGCCCGGCACCAGGAACTTGCCAATATTTTTTTTGAGTTTGAAAATGTATTTTTTCTTTATTTTCAAAATTCTTCCCCTTTTTTTACTTATTTATTTTTTGATTCAAAAACGCTTCTTCGTATCTTCTGTGTTTTTTTTTTTTAAATCTAAGCAACAATCTCCACCCCAATTTTTTAAAAATGACTTATACAGTCAAATCGCGTTGAAGAAACCAGTTCCTTTCAGATCACTGCAGTTAAACAACATCCAGCTTGATCAAAAGGGTGACCATTTATAAATACGAGTATTAACAGTTCAATTTCTTGTTTTCTTCTGCTTGATCTAGCCACGCGCTCGTAAACTAGAATTAGAAACCGTATGTAGAACCCAATCAAACACAACAATTTCATTCATATAAGTATATAGATAAATAAATTATATTATTGAATATACTGAGAAAAAAACTCACACCTCAACATTAAAAAGAAAATGGAATTAAGCATGTTTTGATTCTTTTGTTAACTAATACATCAAACCTTTAGTAGAGTATTTCAGTGTTGAATCTTTTGGAGAATTTGTATATAGTTTGTACATAAACATGTTTTTCTTGATAAAAAAGATATGGAAATATATAAAGCATTCAAGTAAATATAGCTATGCGAGTGTTGGCTTTGTATTATAAAATTAAGCCTGTGGTACAAGGTACTTAAGAAAACAGGTTATTTGGGAAATAAAAAAAAGTTTAATTAAATGTCACTTGTTGAATTTATGAGGAATGGGTTTAGTTGAAAATTTAAAATCTTAAGTGTTTTGTTATATAACCTCAAAACCAAACCTGTTGGTTATTAGTTTCTTTAATTTTATTAAAGTACTAAATCCATAATGAATGGAAACAAACAAACAAAAAAAAAATCTGAAGGGATTTAATTTTTTTAACACACCCAGAGATTATTGGTGACATTGTTTGGAAATGTAATGGTTTAAAAAGCATAATGTGACATGGGGGGAAAACTTTTTTTTTTCTAATATTGTTTGTTTTGTGACTTTATTTTTCTTAGAAGAAAAACAATAACCTAGAAATGCTTATAACAAATAAAATGGCTTTGCCCGGCACCAGGAACTTGCCAATATTTTTTTTGAGTTTGAAAATGTATTTTTTCTTTATTTTCAAAAATGCTTCCCCTTTTTTTACTTATTTATTTTTAATTCAAAAACACTTCTTCGTATCTTCTGTTTTTTTTTTTTTAATTTAAGCAACAATCTCCACCCCAATTTTTTAAAAATGACTTATACAGTCAAAAATAATTTATAAATTATAGTTCTTCTGAAGCATCATATAATATATGATAAATAAAATTTTTTTTCAAAAGGCTTAAATGATGTGTTATAATGTTTTTTTATTTGGTATGTTATATTTTACAAAATGAAACAACGTCATGACTACCAAACATAAACAAACAGAAAGGAGAAAGAAACAAGAAAAAATAAACATAAGCATTAAAAGACCAGCATGGCAGGAAGTTTGAAAATGGGGTAATATCCCCGAATGATAACATACCAAATAAAAAAATGCATTATAACGCATCATTTAAGCCTTTTAAAAAAAAAATTTATTTATAAAATAATTTGGTTGACATCATATTATTGATCATGTATATTTGGGCACTTGTCAATGGCGAAAAAACCTAACTGAAAGCTAATGCTACATCCTTGTTTAGATTTTGTTAAAACCTCAATTAAAATCTGGTAACATTTAGATTATTTTACACCAAACCTTAACCACCCACAGTATATGCATTAGTCAAATCATATGTATAGATTACTTATCTATGTACTCTAAACTAAAAGATTTTTAGGGCACATCTTTTTTTTAAATCACTATTATTCTGTGATATCGGATATTATGTCATCATATTTATTAAGGAATTTTTTGAGATAAAGTTCTTAATCTATATATTAAATTATTTTTGCAAACTGTTGTCCTCATCTTTTTTTCAAGTTGTTGTTTCACAATGTTTCAATCAATGAGTCTTGTAAGTGCATCACCAGCAATTACTGCCTTCCATAGTTTTTATCTATTGCATCACATTTTTGATCGAGTAACCCTTGGGAATTAAAACTGTTATCTTCAGACAATGCTCACCTGTAAAGACTCAATATCTCTATTTGCTGCATTACGGGCTCTGTAGAGCAGGAAAGATTGGATTTTTCGGTTTTATAAACTTATAAAATTCTTTCTCTTTTTTTACTGGTCTTCCATATTGGGTTTATACTGAATTTCTTTTGTATTTAAAAGGGAATTCTTTGAGATGAGGTTTCTTAATCGTCTATGCATTAATTTTTCCGGCTATCTTGCTATCTTTTTTTTTTTTCTTTCTTTTAACAAGTTGTTGTTTCATGACGTTACAAGAGTCATATTTCATATTTTGGATGCAATTAATCACCTGACGAAGGCCAGAGGATAAGTTGGTCGAAAAATTGTGAGACAACAACTTGGAAAAAAAAAAGAAAGAAAGATGAGGATAACAGTCTGCAAAAAATAAATTAATACATATATATCAATTTGATATTTTAAGAGAAAATCTATATTTTTGTCTGAATTTCTGAGATTAAATTGATTATTTGAACTTAAGATGAATTTAACTATATAACTGGTTTTGTTTTGCTTGAGCTTTGTTTTTATTGGTATGCTAACCTTTCCTGTCAAAGCAAAAAGTAATCATTTTTGATAAATTACTTTTTTTTTATCAATTGGTTCTTTGAATAATATTTGTTGCACTATTGAACTCATAGCTAGTAGGAATGAGAGGAATCAAACCTTTTCCATTCCTCATTGTGAACTGGGAGACACAAAGACATCTATTTTAGTTCCAGAGAATTAGGTCAAAAATAATCCTATCTATATAAGACATTATTTGTTTGGCCTTTTCTTTTTCTTTCCATACTTCAGTCAAAGAACTACTACATAGAATCCCCTTCTCTCTCTCTCTCTCTCTTTCCCCTGACTGGGCCTTGACCTAAGAGAATAAAGAGAATTTAGTACCTCTCTAGTAGCTCAGCCAATAAGATGTTTATTGCCAGTGGATACTCAGACCAGTATGTAAAGATGAATAAAATTTAGATGAATAGAATTTAAAGTTTAAAAAAAAAAAAATTTTTTTTGTTATATGAAACTACAGATGAGTATTTATTGTTTTCAGAAATTAAAAACCCAAATCATAAGAATTAGATTTGAAAAATTGAAATTCTTAGTTATGTTCTTTTAATAAATGGAAATAAGATATAATTTTAATGATTGCTAACAAAAGTCTTTAAAATAAGAAAGATGAATAATAAAGCTGAAATATTTCTTTAGTTTATTTTTTGATAAATTGAAGATTGTAAATAAAAGGTAGCATTGGACCCACCTTGAAAACACCTTGGCCTACAGGGGAAAAAAATTTGTTTTTTGAAAGCAGAAGCAAAATTATTGGCTAGTCAGGAAACAAGATGAAATAAGAGGATGTTATTTGGAAAAGGGGAAAAAAGATAAAAAAATATTCAGGTCTATCTCTTTTTATGCATCAGACAGGGTGAGAGAGAGAGAGAGAGAAAGAGAGAGAAAGAAAAGGGGGAATAACATCCTGTTGGTGAAATAAATGACATAAGCAGAGGCTGAAAGGTAAAGAGGAGTTTTGGGAGGAGGTGGTGGGGTTTGAGGAGCAAGTGGAGAAGAAGGGGACTTCTAGTCCACACCTTCAAGAAAATAAAATACGATGATAAAAAGGAAATCCCATTTGGCAACTG
>JAUZSX010321922.1:0-11604 GCA_034780655.1 Idiosepius hallami | reverse complement strand
TTCAAAAGTAAGAATAACAACTTCGGTTTTTTTCCTACACATTTAAAAAATAAGGAAACTAACGTTTTTTTCTTACACCATCTGAATACATCTATAAAGTCACAGCTTTGCCTTAACAAAATTTCTTTCAGTTTTTGTTTTCAAAAGAAATGTTTAGACATAGATGTCATAGTTTATAAATATTCAAATAGACCCAAAATCTAGTAAACATAAGTAAATTCCTAATGAATAGCCTGATATCTTTTTTTGTTACAAGGAAAGAAAAAAAAGATCTTCTTTGGTGAAATTGTGAAAAATGTATCAAGTCTTTAAAGGATATTTTCTTGAAAAACAACTTTTGGATCAAAAAGCTATTTTTTTCTTTTTTGGTTTCTAAACATTTAAACTAATTATAAATAAAAAGAAGATTTCATTTGAAAGTTTTTATTTAATAAAATTTGTTTCTTTAATAGTTTTTTTTTTTTTTTTTAAGTCAACTTACGTCAGAGTTTTGGTTTCAAAGAATTTTGTTATCTCGGTTGTCCCAGTAATGATATTAAGTCAATGCTAGTTTCAAACTAAATTCTTTAATTAAATTTCTATGATTGAATAAAAAACCAAAGAAAGTTGTTTGTTATTGATAGAATCACTTAATGAAAGGTTTGTTTGTTAACTCAGCAAAAGCTTGATTCAAAGATCTTACCCAATCTACCCTGGGTGACACCAAAGGAAGGCGTGACATAATATCACCCCAACAATATTTTTAACCCAGGCTAAGGTGAGAAAATAGTCTAAAAATCCGATTTATTTATCATATTTTATCATGGAATTACATGATTCCATGAGAGGGCTTTAGTCTGGAGAAAAATTTTGTGTTTTCTTTACTTGAGATGAGGTAACTAATAGTTTTCCCGAATTACCTAGCATCTCAAACAATCAAAGTGCATCTAGCGTATGGTAATGAGTGTGGCCTTACTAATTTCAGTCAAATAAATAAATAAATAAAGGAACAAATAAAGCTTAAAGATTTCTTCTTTTCAGTCGGTCATTGTAGATATTTTGATGTCTATAATCAAACAGTTTTAGGAAGCTTTATTAAAATGGCTTGCAGAAAGATAGTGGCCCTCAAGTTCACATCTAAATATCCCATCATCCCATCAGAGCTACATATAGACTTAAAGATAAGAGAGGAATATAAATTATTCTTTCTTTCCCATTGTGGATCATTTCATACTATTTTTGTTTTTCAAATAATTAATTTACTAAACATTTCTTTTGAAAAATAAATCATTTTTTTTTAAATAAAAGATTCCCAAATTTTTGTCTTCAGTCAGTTTTGTTTATTTTGTCAGTTTTGCCAATGAAAAACAAAATATTGATTTTATCAAGCTAAGATGAAAAAAAAAAATGATTCTGTTTTTTGCAGTTTTTGTCTGGTTATAACTTAAACTCTAGACGTTAGATAAACAAACAACATCTATTTAAGTTTCTTAATAATTTTATTTCTTTAATATCTATTTTCTTTATCTTTCCATTTATTTTGTTTTTTTGTAGAGCTCCTTATTTTTATGAAAAAAATATTTTGCATATGTTATCAAAAACAGAAGATATAATTCACAACTCTTACCTATTAAAACCATTGACACACACAAACACACCAAGAATATCTGTATTATAAATCCCTTTTAATGCCATCTATTTGTTTGCTTCATTGCAAAAAGATATCATTTAAAAACAACTGAAATCATGAAAACATTTTTAGAATTTCTTATTGACTGTAATAATTTCTTTATAATTAGACAAACTCACATTTATCTAAAGGTCAAAAATGATTTTATTTGACTGAATTTATCTTAGAATTGAACTAATTAGTAACAGCATGAATTAAATGCTGGTCAAAGCAAATATCTAATCATTAGAATCAACAATAAGACTTAATTAAGTAAATAAGAAACAGTCTTACAATTTTAACAATAGAAAAACAAGAAAGAAAACAATTTATTAGATCTCATCACAACATGATAAGATAAGAAAAAAAACACTAAGTAATAAATTTTTTCTTTTTACAAAACACCAACTTTTAAGATCATTTAATGCAAAGAAAAATCATTTTTTAATCAATGTCTTTCTTTCCTTGAAAAGTTGTTAAAATAAGAGTTAATTACAAAATGAATGTGCACAGCATTTTATTTGTATTTCAAAGCATAGGAAACTTATCTAAATCAAAAAATAGCTTTGGTTATGAATTTTTTAAATACATTCTAAATCAACTATAAACTTTGTAGAAATGAATACTAGCTCTTTTTTTCATCCCTTGAATTATTGTTAGAATTATTAATATTATGACTACGACAAACCTTTGTTTAATATCTCCTTTTCCTTTTTTCACCCAAATTGATCAGAGGAGATTGCAAGTTACAATCTTACGTTGACTGAAACTATGCATTCATTATCTGAAAGTTTCATCTCTCTGTTGCAGATATTGATAGTGTGAGACTTTAAGAAAGCATCTCTGTCATGGATGTGCATCTGTAGCAGAGATGGATCCTTAAATTCCTCCATGCAGAAAAAGGCTGACCATTTACAAAGTCATTGGAGTTAATGTCAGAACAGTTAGGAAGTGAGGTCATCAGTTTCAGGTCTGTGACAGAGATGTGAATGACAATGAGTTCTGGGCATGAACATGGACTGATTAATTTAAAAAGTGCATGGTGTGATTGTGTAGAAAAATAAATCCTGGAGTAAAAGAGGTTGCTCTTATAAATGAAATCACTTCTGTCTTTGCAGCACTTCAACTTTTAAAAAAATAACTTTAAAAATAGGGGGTGTCCATTTTGAAAAGACCATTTAATAATGTAGTATTACTATACAAACATTACCCACCCAGTAGTTTGACTGCTGATATCACATGACCTTTAGGAGGGATAGGGGACATCAGTAGGGTTTTTAGTTGGAGTCTGGGAGTTAAAGATGAGCATTCAACAGGAGCAGATTGGAGTGGTTGCATGAAAAATGTGTGCAACCAGTCACTGGCAGAAGGACAGAATAAAAATCTGATCCCAAATTCATTTTTTTTGTATTGTGCCTTTCTGGGGGAAATTTCCAGCAAGACCAGCCTTACGAGAAGTAAAGACATGGAAGACCATAAAATCCCTGGAATGATGAAGCAGAAGTTGAAGAATTCAAGGATGGATAATCAACTCCAAGATTTAAATACTAACTTTAATCTGGGGGTTGAACATAGAACTTTTCTAGCCTTCCTTGCGTCTTCCAGAATATTTTGCTCCAACCCTCTACATTGTTATAATAAAAACAACCAACAAAATGAATATTTTCAATGACAAAATTACTGAATGTAAAATTATTTGATAAAGCAAAAGAGTGAAATGAAAAAAAGATTCAGAAACAAAATAAAAATTCTTATAATCAGGTTTCAATAATTCTATCAAACATTTCTATTTTGATAAATTAAGTATTTGATAAGAATAACAAATATCAGCCTTGCTAAAGTCTATTCCAAGGAATCCTTTTTGTAGAGTCTCGTGTTGTTTTTTGTATGGGAATGGGACGATTTGGCATGATTGTTTCGGCCCGGTTGTTTCGGCACTGCTGTTTCAGCCTTGGGGCCATTTTGGGGCTGGGACGATTCGGCGCTGACCACTCCAGTTTGCATATTTATAGAGATTTTATTATAAAATTCTAATAAGAAAAACAATATGAAAATATAAGATGTGATTGGGTGTTTTGTCTGATTTTGTGCTCTTGTATTGTGGTAAATAAACCAAAAATAACACTGTTGGAAGTTTTGTTTCATTTAACTATGAAAAATCATGTTTTTTCAAAGCTTCTTTGATTAATTATTTACTAATTAATTTTTGAAGTACTACATTTCAAAAGAATATTTCAAAGTTAAAAATAAAATATTTTAAATGCGTGCTTAAGCCTGCGTTGTGTGTTTTTTTTTTTTAAATAAAAAATTGTTTGGTTTGAAGATGTTAATATTTAGAGTAAGAGTAAATTAAACTTGTTGCATGTATGTAAAGTTGCATCAAAATCTGTTTATTGCATTCTTGTTTAAAGCTCACTTGGGCGTTGAATGCAAGTTTATAAGTAAAATTATGTTTTTTCAAAACTGTTTTAGTAAATAATTTTCAGATTTTTAAGGAATAAATTGTTTTTTTCAAATATTTATTAGTTTTCTGAAGGATGTTGTTTTTAAGTGTTGGTTGCAGTGTTTATCATTGTTTTGTTAACTTCAAAATAAATAACTTTAGCTTAAAGACTATTTTCAGTTTAGGTTTTAAAAAAAGTTGTCAAAATTTTTTAAAACAAAATTTTTTTTAATTTTTTTCAGTTTTTGGAATTCGTTCTTTTTAATAATTCATAAATATTTTTTATGTATAAAAAAATCAAAAAATATATACTTAAAAAAACTTAAATATTATTGTTTGTTATGTTTTCTATGAAATTTTTAAATATTTATTTAAAAAATAAACACTTTTTTAAAACAAGATATTAAAAATAATAACAATTCAAATATCATTTAGAAAAAATAATATTCAACAAGTCCTTATTCACTTTAATAAGTTTAGCTCAAGTTTTAAAAATTATTAAAAAAATGCCATATTTAAATCTTAATTTTTAATTCAAACATTTTCGTCTAATCTTTATTCAAAGAAAAATATTTTAGTTTGCTGAATTAATTTTAAAATCTAAACAAAACATTGACTACACTCTGGCACCGAATCGTCCTGGAGTTGAAACGGCCACGCCAAAATGGTTGAACTGAATCATTCCAAACACTTTTTCTGGAGAAAAATGGTTAGAATGAAAAGCTCACTGGAAGAACAAAATAAAAATATTTATGAGTTTTGTGAAATTTGATAATGGATTATTTCAAGTAAATCTGGATGGAAAGAAATGTCTTTAAAAAAAATTGTTTGTTTTTTTTTATTTTATAAAAAAGAAATGACAAAATTTCCTTAAAAAACTTTTTCTGTTTCTAATAAAAGATTTGAGATGGAAAAATGGATTAAGAGTTATCTTGTTTAATTACTGTTAATTCATTCCAGCATAGAAATCCATGTTGAATGCAGGCAGATGCAGTGAGGGTGGGGCATCTAGTGAGAGGGAATGGTATTAGAATTTCAAACCGTCTATTTTAAGAAGAACTTGAGTTGGAAAAACATCGAAGACACAGAAATGGAAGAAAGGATCCAAAAATGTTGTCAAAAACAAACTGATCTTTCTTGAGTCTCTTACAATGTTTCATTCCTTCTCTTTTTCTCCCTTTCTATCTCTCTCTCTCTTGTGAATGGCCAAGTGTGCATAGCACTTTCTTGAGTCTCTTACAATGTTTCTTTCCTTCTCTTTTTCTCCCTTTCTATCTCTCTCTCTCTTGTGAATGGCCAAGTGTGCATAGCACTTTTCAAAGACACCTGGAGAAAAAAGATCTTTTTTTTGATAGCTGAAGGCTCTTGTTAGGAGAAATATTTGGAAGAAAAGAAAGAAGTTTAAGAATTTAAGAAATTTTCATTCAACTTTACTTGCTGTACTTTTTGCTCCAACAAAATATATTTGAGATGATTTTGATAAATTTGATGAAAGATTTGAAATTATATAACAAAAGAAATGTTTATGATTAAATAACTGGAAGAAAGATGACACAACATGAAATTTGTGAAATAAAATTTATATTTAATAAAAGAATAACAGAATGATGAAATAGCTGAGTGGAACTTGTTTCTCTCAAGCTTTGCAGTACACACCATTTAACAATGTCTGTTTGGGGTTGATTCTATATAATGATATTTTTGATAAAAGTGTTGCTATATTGACTCTGGAATCACATTATACAAGTTCAAATCAAAGTGAAAATTACAACATTCACTTTCAGCTTTCTAGGGCAAAAAAGTAAAGAAAAGTTTTTCCAAGTTTCTTTGTTAATGAATTAAATTTTCTTGATTTAGTCTTTCTTAATTGTCCAATCATTTCTAACTTTTAGCTTTTATTGATGCATTAACAAGCTTTTCTCTAAATTCCAGCTGACACCTAATAAGACTATTATCTGGAATCTCGTGATGGTATCTTTTCTTTTTTGAATAAAGCTGAGGTACTTGGCAACAAGTAGTTTGGATGAGAACTGCCATTCTTCACTGCTAAACCAGACAGAATTAATTAAAATGATGCAAACAAAAGTGGAAGAAAAAATATGAAATTTGATAAAAAAATTGGATTTATATCAAGAAGAAAATATAAAAATTATGAATAAATAAATTCAAATTTTAAATCACTCATTTTTTTTTATTGGAAAAATGTTCCAATTTAATGAATTTTCTGACACATTTCAAGAAGTCTACTTGGGACAATGGATAGGCAGTTGGGCTTCTGAATCATAATATGAGAGTTTGAAACATAATTGTTTTTATTTATGTTCACATTTGGACTAATAGCTTTGAAAAAAGTATGAATAAACACATCCCCCCCAGCTTTGGGTTAAATAGTGCATTTTGTGTCATAAAAAATGCGTGAAGACTAAGAACATTATTAAAAAATGATTGCTTTTAGAATTAAATGACCTAAAAAGGTTGATATGCCTTAAAACTAAACAAACAAACATTTTGCTTCTGTCTATTTTTACTGCTTTTGTTTGAAATATAAATTTCTTTGAGCTAAAAAAAATCTTTCTCTTGAACAGAAGCATAAAATGTCTTTATTTTTTTAAACTCAGATAAAAACAAGTCATATAAAACTTGTGCATTATCTATTAGTAACAAATACAGTGGGGACAAAAAGTATTATATACATGCTGAATATCTTTATATTTTATTATTTCACACTTTTGTAAAGTAAAAATCTAAACAAAATTATACGATTATAAAATTTTTCTCATGGTGTGAAAAGACAACATAATTTCTTTAAATAAGGATTTAGAAAGAAATGTATGAAATTGCTACGATAAAAAGTATTTGAAACACAATATTAATTGAATGCATTTGACTAGATCAAATTGTTTGGTTCATGTTTAAAAGCAGAGTATAGAATCTGAAAGAAGATTGTAGATGTCCATGAGAGTGCTAGAGTTTATTGGAAAGCTGTTCAATTTGCATCCTTCGATAGTAGGTTCAATAATAAGCAAATGCAAGACACATCATTCCACTGTCAATCTTTTACAAACTAAGTCTCCCCAAAGAAAATATTGTTTCAGACATTAAACAAATAGACCAGAATTGTTTTAGATAATCCTCAAGTTACCAGAAAATAATTATTACAAGAACTAGAACGAATTAAAATTCCCAACGTCTTTGTGTCTTTAATCAAAAAATTTTGTTCTAGTTTCTAATAACAAAATTGTGTCTTCTTGAATTTAGTGGTCCATTTACATTTCTAAATCCAAGGGAATATTCTATTGTTATCTAGGCCATAAGCTACTTACCATTAAAGTGAATGGACAAAATTAACTTGCTTGTATTATTCCCAGATAACCATCTTTCCTCGTCTTCCTCTAGCCTTCCATAATTATTCATGGATTCCTTTTAGACTATTTTCATTCATTTTCTGATTGGATAAAGGATTGTTTTAATCTTTGTCTTTCCTTCTTTTCCCAGATCCAATATGTTCTAACATTAAGCTCTTGTTCTAATCTATAATTAGAAGCAATTTCATTAGACTCTCTTTTAGTTCCCTCTTTGCAATTCAATTTATTTAAAAATGTTTTTCATTTTCTTAAGTCAACCCTAATTGTGATTCAACCCAACCTAGTAGAAGACCAAGTTGGAAACAGTCTAATTATTCTCAGGATTGCAGTAAAGTTGCATCAAAATCTGTTTATTGCGTTCTTGTTTAAAGCTCACTTGGGTGTTGAATGACACTAGGAAAAAATAATTCCATTAAAATTTCACAGATGAAAAACTTTCTTTTTAGAAATGTAATTTAAAAGCAATTAAAATTACCGCACAAATTTTACCACAAAAATTTTAATCCAGTCCATTTATTGACAATATTATATTATTATATTATATTATATTATATTATTATATTATAATAGCAGCCCTTGACCCGGCGTTGCCCGGGTTTCTATTGGCAATACCTGGTTATAAAGCGCTTTTTTTAGTTTATGCAAAATTAACTTCTAGTTGATTCATTATATGGTCAATATTTGAAAGGAGCTTTGTTTAAATCGAGTATATGGCATGAACGTGTCAGTGGTGAGTGCTGATGAATTTGAATTTAGAAAAAAACTTTAACGGTCAAGTGTTATTATGTAAATGAATATTTTGTGAATGATGAAATAGAATAAAAAATTATATTAAATAATCAGATATATTCTAATTAAAAAAAAAAATATTTCCTATCAACAACCATTAAATCAAATTTCAGGGTTTTTTGACCAAAAATTGACAATTCTTTTGGTAGAGACTGCTAAGAAAAGTATAAATATTATAGAGCTTATAAAAGAGTTATGAAATTATTTTCAGCCGACAATTTCAGCCTCACCAGAAGTAAAAGTGGCCTTATGCCTTACTTGGCTTATTTCTCGACCAAGTAAATATATCAAGCCTCACGAAACTATTATACAAAGTAGATAATAACGATACATATCAATGTATATAATTCGACTCACACGGATATACACATTTACACGCTCACACAATAATGAATTATAGCGGATTAAAAATTTGATAACTATATTTTTTTATCTCAATGTTTCCTCTCTGTCGGAGATATTAACGGTGTGAGTTTCTAATAAGGCAACTCCTGCCATGGTCGTGTGTCAGTGGCAGAGATCCATTACTGAATTCCTGCATGCAGAAAGATTTGAATCAATCAACATTGACCGGTGCCTGATTAACGTTTACGAACCCGATGCAGTTGATGTCAGCAGAGTTAGGAGATAGGCTCATTGATTTCAGAGTAGTAACTGAGCTGTGAGTGACTGCTTCGTTCATTGCTGGCAAAAATACATTAAGAATGATGGTTACTATGTAGAAAAATAAATTATGGAGCACAAAAGGTCACTTTTGATCTTTAAAAAAATAATTTTAACACTTAGGCTCTAATAGGCCGATATATCGATCTGGGCGACCTAAGGCAAAAAAGACACACCGATAATTTGACCCCTTAAAAGAACGGCTATGAGTAATAACTAGTTATGATTTTGCTAAGTCAGGGGCTGAAGGTATTAAAAAAAGTGGCATTACTTTTGGAACAACTCTTGCATGAAGAGTACATATTAAAAAAACGATTCCAAATTATTATGTCTTTTCTCACGGATTCTGAAAAATTATTCGACATGCTTGAATATTTTGTGTTTTCAACGTAAGAACAATGACCAATGTTGCTTAACTTCTGCAATCAGACAAAACCAATACAAATAACAGAATATTTCTCTGAATAATAAATGTTTCCATTAAAAAATAAATGAAGAAACAGTTTTTTTTTTCACATACGTCCGCACACAAACACACACACAACATAACATGCACACACACAACATAACATGCGCGCGCGCGCGCACACACACACACACACACACACACACACACACATACACACACACAAATACATTCTTTGACTAAACTGAATTCAAGATTTCTTAGCGCTCACAAAATGGTCCGATAATCAAATAACAACAATGAAAACCAAGTTGAAAATGATGAAAACCAAATTATTTTTCTTGTTTATTTCTTATAACGCCGCGCAAATTCTTTAGAAAATAAATTCTATCGTAAAATTGTTTTTTGGGTTAAAGTAATCAAATTATTCAATGATTCAAAAGTCGAATCGATTGATTCTTTATCTGATAAGACATTTTTTTTTCTTTTCATAACTACCAGGATATAGGTATTTTTTGTCAAATATTTGAGAACAGTATTGATTATTTGTACGTCTGATTTTTTGGACTGTTGTTCTCATCTGCTTCATTTTTACCTTAACAATCCATAAGATGAGGCTTGATAGTTTGTACATCTATTTTTTGGACTGTTCTCATCTTTATCACTGATACCTACAAAATCATTAAGATAAAATTTATACATATTTATTATACTTATTTATACATCTACTATTCGTTGTTTTCTTCGTTATTACTGTTACCTTCATAATGTTTAAGATGAGTTTTATAAGTTGTAAATGTGTGGCTGTGAAGCCGCCAATAGATAATTTGTACACCAATTTTTTGGACTGTTGTTCTCATCTTTATCAGTGTTATCTTAACAATACGTAAGATGAGGCTTGATAATTTGCAAATCTATTTTCGGATTGTTGTTCTCATTTTTATCATTATTAACTTCACAATATGCCTCCGTATATCAAGACTTCTAGCGAATGGAGTGCATATATAGGGATTTGGGTCAATTGAATTCCCCATCCAAACTTTTATTAGCAGGATTATGGTTTTACTGACAGAGTGACAAGCAAACAGAATCATAATGTACGAGAGTACTTCCAAAAGTAATGCGTCCGATTTTTAATAAAAATTTTAACTAAAAAAAGTTGAGCAGATTAAAAAAGTAGATATAGGAATGGTATCATTAAAACAAGTAGCATTTTTTACCTCAAAGTTTTAATTTCCTACATAGTCACCACCATATTTAATCCATTTTGGCAGCAATGCGCGATCCGGTCCCTTTTCGTGTTCAAAGTGCTTGTCGTCGCTCCGTAATAGACAAGCCATATCCTTGCTGCGCTGGCACCAACTTAAACACGTAAAAGTTCAACTGATGCCGGTGAATATAAACCTGTTCAATTTTTTTGAAACAGAATTCTATTTTTCTTAGAGGAATTCAATGACACATCTTTGCTTTTGATGCACATAAATAACTAACATTGATTTTTTAGAATCTCACATTGTCAATATCTGCAACAGAGAGATGAAACTTTCAGGTCATGAAAGCGTAACTTAAGTCATTATAAGAATGCCATTTTCAATCCCCTCTGATACTTTCAGTCGGATTTAGAAATAAATAGAAGACATTACTTTTTGGAATGAACCATGAAGTTTTGATTGATATATTTCTAATAATTCTCCTTGTTCTTTATCTTCTTTTGTGTTTTTCTTCGAGGCATTGTAGTTTGTTTTGTTGTTCCCTCGTCTTTTTAGATGTCGAAATAATCACCACCATCACAATAATAATAATAATAATGATAATTATTATTATTATTATTATTATTATTATTATTATTATTATTATTATTATTATTATTGTTATTATTATTATTGTTATTATTATTGTTGTTGTTGTTGTTGTTGCGGATCTCACACCAATCACAAAGTACAATCGCACCCAGCAACCAGTGGTTTTATGCTGGAGTCAAAGTGACAACAAGTCTCTCCTGGTTTCCAGCAGGTTCTGCACCCTTTCAGTCAGGGACTGTACGGTGCAACACCTCCCCGGGTTTTCACCCCGTCTCGTTCATTTCGCACTCCTGCCAATGTCTGGCGGTGGTTCCTGAAGGCAGAGTGACAATATTATTATTATTATTATTATTATTATTATTATTATTGGATCTAACACCAATCACCAGGCACCTTCGCACCCAGCCACCGGTGGTTTTATGCTGGAGTCAAAGTGACAACAAGCCTCCTCTGATTTCCAGCAAGTTCCGCACCATTTCAGTCAAGGA
>JAUZSX010321912.1:0-11604 GCA_034780655.1 Idiosepius hallami | reverse complement strand
CTTTTCCAGCCTATAATTTTTGATCCATCCGTTCAATTTTTCTTAAACTTGGCCAAACTATGGAGGGTATTGTTCATTTCACAAATTGAATAGTGTTTACCCCGGGAAAAAATTTTTTTGCGTCCCTCGGGGACATTTAGAGCTAGGGGTACCACGCATGCGCGGCTTGTTTCTTTTAGAACTTGATGATTTATAAATTAAGAGTTTGTTTGAAGGTTTCGTATTAATTAGCAGGTTACTTAGATGTCAGAATCATCCCTTCCATGGCCACAAGATGCGTGCTTATTGATTTTATGATCTCAGACTAAAATCAATGATCAACAGAACACATATAGAGATCTGCCACTTCATGGAATCAACCTTAAAGAAAACGGAAATTGGAATCCATTAGCAACGACACAAGAGAGTGAAATAAAATCCAACAACAAACGATCACCAACAGACGGTAACCAAGCATGGAAAATAAAATCTAATTTAAACAAAAAACACTGACATGGCAGGGATTTTATAATAGTTTAGTTTGTTTGTTTGTGTTTTACGGGATATCAGACTTTTTAATTCATTTAATGCTGAGTACAATAAATAAACGTTCATTTGTCTACAATTATTTTTTAATGACATAATATACACAGTTTGATTCTTAGCTGGAAGGAATGTGGGCATTCTTAACTTTTTAAAGATCATTAGTTTAATGTGAGAGTAAACAGAACAACTTGGATTTGAAATCACGTATTACGATTTTGAAGTTCCACTGCATATCCTTTATATTACGTTCGAAGCGGACCTGCTTTATATTTACCACACTGTTAATCAATAGGAACAACGCCTGTGTATCGTCAAAGTCTTTACTATTGTAGTTTTAAATACAATTAAATCATGTTGGAAACGCCGATTCCCAACAGATCACTGACGTTAGGCATTGCACTGCTTATTTAGTAAATAGCTGTGTGTAGTAATACTAAATACCGTGAAAGATATATTGTTGGCTCTTGGCAAGAGGACTAAATATTTTGTCATCCAATAAGCAAATCCCTCTCAGCAACAGCAAGTGTCAATAGCAGTGGCAAGATGGAGTCAACAAATTTGTTATTTATAGATGATATTTACCAGCTCCGCTCTCTTATTGGAGCAAACATCGCCACCCCTCTATAAAAATAAATGATATAAACCATACAATCATACACTAAATAGAAGGGGGAGCAAGAAGAAGGAAAGAGGTATCAGTAGACCAAAAATAATTTAACAGAACCCTTCTCATGCTCTCTGTGCCAGCGGGAATTTCTCTTTTATTTATTTATTTTCTACTAAAATTTGTATTAAGTGTTTATATAATATAATTGAAAATTGAATTAGGACATTTCTTCAAATAACAAATGAAACGATCAAACTATTTGCAAGGGTATTGATATTGTCACTTCGATACACGGTTGTATCGAAATAAATAAATTAATTGATCTATGCGAGACGACACCAAAAGTCTCTAAGGACCCGACCAGTGTTGAATTTTGGCAGTTATTCATTGATTGTCCAATTCATGAGTTGTCAAACAAACTTAGACCTTTTAATAAACTAACCGTAATGGATGGTGAAGGAAACGTCCATCTGATAATCATTGCAATGTTATATATTTCTTTTAGTTGCTTCGGATGATTTTATTGCAATTAATTCTCTATACGGTCAATAGAACTTTGGATTCCCTGTGGAACAACGGTTAGTGCTGTCTTATACAACCTTATAAATTAAGGCCCCGAGAAACATTTTATCATTTCACTCATTTTGTGGTGCTCAGCTATTTTTATTCTTGTTTAAACCAACAATAATAAGCTGTCGGGGCAAAGGTATTTATCATCTATTTAATGTAATGGTTGGACAAATAAATAAACCATGAAATCTGGGAAGGAAAATAAACTGAGCATCTCATAGTATTTATATTTTTTTCATTATGTGACTTACACTTTGTGTAGATTATCTAAAATAGGCAAATCTATGTCAATACTAACCTGGAGATAATCTTATTTTTCAACAAGCGCATTTATGAGAATTTTGTTTTAATAGGAATTTTTCTAATTAAAATTACCATAATTATAATGATAAGTATACTGATATATAAATATAAGTATACTGACTGAAAAGATGCCGCAGAAGATTTTTGTGAAATATTGTTTTTAAAATAACAATAAAAACTTTTCCTTAATCTTCCAAAATGGAATTTTGTTGCCACATATAATCTTTTATTTTAATCTTAATCCGGAAATTTGATGATGAAATTTTGTCTAGCATTGTTAAAAATCTGACCAATTAAAATTCATAATTTTATACATTTGGATAATATCTAATCCGTCAACGATGGTTTAATTAATTATTGTTTGGTTAAAATTATTTTCTCACCAATGTGCAACATCTGCACTTGCGGAAGAACAGCCTGATTTTCTCGAAAATATTGAAATTTGTTTCCTATTCTTTTCCACCATGATCTTAGATTACAGAATGAAATATCTAAAGTAAAATAGACATTAGTTCCACAGCTTAGTAATCCTAATTCCCTCCCCCAAAAAAACATCGAAATATCCAACTTTGTAAAAAAAAGTTTATCATAAAAGTTAGAAAGAAACTTTTCTTTTTATCAAATTTGCAACTGAATATATAAAAAAAAAGTTTTTCTTTGTTCAAAAGTTTTGCATTGTATGAAAAGAGCAGAGCTTTTTGTGTGACGTCATACCTGATCCGTCATCGTTTCTGGAAGACGTAAGTAAGACATAAACCGAAAGAGGATTAATTCATTAGATGAAGGGGTTCATGAAAATGGACACACATCGGTTTTTAGTTTCAAAAAAGTATTTTCGTGTATACAAATCAAATGTTGCACAACGTCTGTCTTTATCTTGTCAGTTAACTTACCCATATTTCGACAAGATTTACAGAAAAAATCGTTGCTAATAGAATCCATTCTAGTTAAATTTTATCAAATTCCACGTTGAACCAACCCGTGTTCTACGCAAGATCTATTATTTCTGAATGACAGTCTTGAGAGGCAAAATAAATAAGAATAACATTCTAAACTATCAGCAAGTCTGCTAAGATCATTCATTTGATATTGTGGGTAATGTCTTTAAATAAGTTCACAGCATTTAGCATTAATTCATTAACTAATATATAGCTACTATTTCGCTTGCGTCAATCATTACATTCATGCATTCATTTTTTATCAATAGTTTTTTGCTCAGGGGTGGTGGATAGATTTCAGCAATTTTTATTAGACTACAGTAAACACGAATTTACTTAGTGGCAAACTAACAATCCCTTTATAGATACAAAAATATATTAAATGTATAGACTTTATGAAATCCAATACACGTTATACCAACAAATACAGCGGGTCGTTCCAAAAGTATTGCCTTCTATTTTTTCAATCCGTCCGAAATGTTGTGTATACTTAATAGTTTTATCTTTCTATTGAGAAAGCAAATACATAAACGCAGAAATACGAGGGTCGTTCTAAAGGTAAAGTCTTATCTTTGTATATTCGGCCCGAAAGAATAAAAGGTGATTGCAAATAGCATCGCTTTTTTTACTGTAATTAAGCATATATGACCTGGAGTTTTTATCTCCCTGCTGCAGATATTGACTGTTTGATACGCTAAGAAAAAAAACCCTTGTCATGAACCAGCATCAGAAGCAGATATGCATCACTGAATTCCTCCATGCCAAAAAATTGAACCGATCAACACATAACAACAGCTGATAAACTTTTACAATATCGATTTATTTAGGAAACACATTTGTCAATTTCAGAGTAATTGCAAATATTTGATTTTTGTAATTATTGTAAAGGTGGTTTTAGGAAATTTATTGGCAAAACATTTGGGCTGTTGCGAATTGACCTAAAACTAAAAAATGTATATATTGACCTATTAAATTTTGGATCCAAGGTAACTGAAATTTTTTATGGTGTAATTAAAAAATTTGGGTGTGCACGTAGAACAAATTATATCACAGACTGGCGGACTGGTTTTTATATAATAGATCATTATAACTAGAATATTGTAAATTCATAAAGTGAACATAAATTTACATGCACTTTCTTTTAATTAAAAGTAGGAAACTTGGTTTTAAAAAATATATTACAATTCATTACATTTTAATATAAATTTTTATCGTATATTTTTCATTAAAAAGTAAAATGCCTAGTTTGTTTTAAGCTAGAAACATATAATAAAATAGTAAGAAAAAAAAAGAAATATATTAACAAAGATCGGAGGGAATTGCTTTGATCAATGACGCTTAGGGGAACATTAAAAGTTCAAGCCTCGTTTTAAATTCGTGGACCTTCCTTGTGGCTTGACATACCAACTTATAACAAATAGTTCTATTACACATTACAAGTGCCAAACACTAAAATCTAATAAATTTGGAAATTATTGCTCACGGGTGAATTCAAAAGCAGAACTAATTTAATCTTTAATATTTAAGTAATAATAAAAACGTCTTCATTGAGAGTTTCAAAATAAGTGTCAATCGCAATAGAAAATATTTGATCATTATTAAATTATATTATTTGATAAATGAAGTATTTGAAAGTGAGTAATCGAGCCTTTTCTTCATGATTGTTAGTAGCAATTTTATTTAGCCTTGCATGATCTTAGATTACAGAATGAAATATCTAAAGTAAAATAGACATTAGTCCCACAGCTTAGTAATCCTAATTCCCTCCCCCCAAAAAACATCGAAATATCCAACTTTGCAAAAAAAGTTTACCATAAAAGTTAGAAAGAAACTTTTCTTTTTATCGGTCTTCCGTGCTAATTTTGATCTGTATTTTTTGTAATTCCAACTTAACATTTATTTAAAAAAAAAAAACTTCGTCATTCTTTGGAAGGCTAAAATTGTTTTAGTAAAGTGAAACCTATCCAACATAAGGGTGCTACTGACCTGCAACAATTTGATATTTCTAGTTTATCTCCTTAGCAGCGTATTTCCGGCCCCAAAATAATTTTTTACCACATATACAAACACCACTTATAAGAAAGTTGAAATCTCTAGACTTGAAACTGGCACATAGACCATTAATGTGAGAGTCGGGCGGTAAATTATATTATAGATAGACAAGAAGTATGGCACAGTCTTGTTTGCATTCCAGTGAGTTGCTAAATAGTTAAGGAAGCCCATTTTATAGTAATGCATTTCCACCCATTATGTTTTTGCTCTCTTTAACCATTACACCAAATAGTGCATTGTTTTTGCTGTTTCCGTAGCATGCTTGTTTTTCTAGAAAGAGTTGCTAGCTCTATGCTCAACTACAAATCTGGAGGACTTTTTGTGGGCTTTTGAAATCAGTGTTGTCCTTCACCTAGATGAGTTCTCTCTCGAGTTAACGAGCATCATCTAACCAAGAGGGGGTAAAGGTAGATGCAATGGTTTGGATTGGCATTTGAATTCGCGTAATACGATTCTATTGTCCGAGTTTTAACCAATGCTCCACTTTGCCGCTCCCCATTATGTTTGTAAAATGAAAAATACTTTTCAAATCTCAATTCCTATTTTATCTCTTGGAATTTATTGTTGGTTTGTATTATAAGATTTTAGTTTTCTAAATCTGAAAACTTCAGTGGTAAATGCTTTAATAGTCAATTATAATCATGCTTTATTTAATTTCAATTTCAAAAGTGTTCCTCAAGACAGAGATTGTCAGTTTATATTTGTCTATCACTCTCTTTCTCTCAAACTTCCAAAACTAATTTATACGATCAATTTTAAGTTCAAAGTTATATATAAATAAGATTTTATAAAAGGCATAAATGATGCATAAATATTTTTTTTTTTATTGTGTAATATTTCGAGGGTATCACCTCATTTTCAAACACCCATCCACCCTTCCGTCAATGTCTTTTTTAACTTCGCTGTTTCTTTCTTTTTTTTTTCTCTTTCTCTGTTTGTTTACGCCTTGTTGTCATGACGCTCTTCTGCTGCAAATATATATATATATATATATATATATATATATATATATATGTGTGTAGGTAGGTAAGTAGGGGGAAGAGATAAAATTGAAGAGTTTGACAAATAGAGAGAAAAATGCATAGATAGTTATTTTTAAAGATAGATACATTGATAGATATATATTGTACATGACAACATAACTAAGGAAACATTGAAAAATAGATAGTTAGATTGAAAGAACAAAAGACAGAACGATGGAGGGATTAATTGAATGATGGATTGATGTGTTAACAGTTAATTAATTATCTTATTCAATATTCATGGGAACAAGCTTCTATCACTTTCCTCTGAGCGTAATTCAAATACAAAATTTACACGGTCTTTAGTCAACGTGTATTACAAAAGTGTCGTTCCAAAATAATTACCACACATTTTTAATATTTCTTTTTAAGTTGAATTCTTTTTTTATTTGAAAGCTTCGAAGATAAAAGTGTTACGATTAAAGCGAGCGACATTTTGGGCAATTGAATTTCTTTTAATGGTCAAGACAATTCTCAATGCACTTTTACCAGGGATGAACCGGGCCGCCTATTTTTGCGTCTAGAACGCAATTTTTGGCTCGCAATTCCATGTCAATTATAAAATCGACGAACCCATGTGCTAATAGTGCTACTATCAACTGCATCGGCTTCTCAAACGCTAGTAAATGTTAATCGGTTCATTTTTTTCTGTATAGAGTAATTCAATTATTTATCTCTGCTTCTGGCTTCTATACGCCAACAGGTGCTTTCTTTGAGTCTCACATAATCAATATCTGAAACAGAAAAAAAAAAATTTCTTGCAAATTTTTTGACATTATAATAAATCAGAGCGGAAAAAAGGTGGCATCATTTATGGAAAAACACTAGTATTTTAACTTTAAGGATTTGGTGTTTGTAAAAGTCAGTATCATTGGCTTTAATAACTATAAGTCTTTTTTAAACTAAAAATAGCATATGTAATTTAATACTTTTAATTGAACTTGTATTTTAATTTGGGCAGCGATGGTGGTGCATTGGTAGAAGCTCGGGCTTTGAGATTGTAAGTTCAAATCCCACTCAAAACCATTTCATTCACCTTTAGCTTCTCAGGGAGATGCAGCTCGTTAACTCGGGAGAGCAGCTCTTCTAGGTAAAGGGTAACACTGAATGTAAAAAGTAAATATGATATATAATTTAATACATTTTCAACTATTCTAAAATAGATCTTTTCATTTAGGTATATTGATATTTTTACGGATATCGCAGAGGAAAATAGTACACAGCAGGAGTTGTGTTTTAATGGTGATTTGTGATAGATCGGTATATGGCATTGGGAAATTATTTATTTTCAATTGTAGGATGTAACGCAAGTTTCATAGATTCGTTGAAATATAAAAAAATCACATAGTCACATTAGTCTTACTTTAGTGTCATCAAATTCTATTCAGTTATGACCTACTGTTCTTCAAAGTTTGTCAGTTGCTGAGCGACATTGATCTCACTTTCAAGTAAATACGTTCTCCTCGGGCTGGAGAAACAAACATGGAAGCCATATATTATATTTGTTTTAAATGGATCTAAATATCAACGAAACGATTCAGTACGATTTCCGTTTCTTAAAAGCACCGTGGGAGAAGCATTTGAACTATTTATCAGCGTGTCTACTCTTGAAAATGTCAGATATTTTAGATTTGTATAAATTATCTTCATTGTTAAAAAGTTATGCAGAAACAGTCAGACACGCACACACACACACACACGCACGCGCGCGCATACATACATACATGTGTGTGTGTCAGCACATATACAGATATATGTATTTGGGCAGCAACGGTGGAGTATTGGTAAAACCTCGGGCTCTGAAATTGTAATACGCGAGTTTAAATCATAGTCAAAACTACTGAATTCACTTTAGTTGTCTCGGGCAGATGGGGCTCGTTAACTCGGGAGAGCAGCTCATCTATGTGAAGGGTTACGCCGAATGTAAAAAGCCCGGGTAAGAGCACGTAAAAATGACCTTGTGCCAAACTTGGGTTGGTGCTCACCAAGTAAATATAATATACAGATATATGTATTTGTATACATTGACACATGCCAGTATATACACACATATATGAATTTTTTAGCTGAGCGTTGTTGTACAGAGGTCCACATACATATGAATTTGTATAAAATATAGATTGAAAATATGTGAGTGAATAGCAGATAATGACTAACAGAGGGATGGATGAATTCAGAATATTGATAAATTGTTTATAAAATAGAGAAGATCGATAAATACAGATTATGAATGTTAAAAACGGAAAAAATGACAAAATGTTATAAACAGATATTGTAGTGATTGCGGGCACTAAGCGTATGGTTTAAACGAAGAAACAATAAATAGAAGAAAAATACTATTATATTCAAGATAAAACAACAAAATGAATGATGATAATATTCAATGTATTTTGTGATTATGTGAGTTTCCTGATAATGAAATATATACATATTTTTTGCCTTCCGCTTGGTCAGTGAGGAGAAAGAAATTATATTTGTCTCAGCTTGATCACCAAGAGAAAAAAGTGGTAAAATTTAAATTACAAAATCAAAAGAAAAAAGCGTTAAAAACCGTTTTGATGAAATGAGATAAAGATAAAATGTAGCGTTGCACGTGTATGTACAATGACTTTTTAAAAAAAAAATTATTTCAAATCATGTTTTTTTTTCATCCAACTCCCTATAATCATCTGTAAATATTGTCAACGCTAGCGATTTTTTTTTATAAGTCGGATCAACCCATTGAGTAAATGAGGTATTTTGGTGACTGTTGCATGTTGTGGCGATGGATAAATGTATTCAATCATTATGGGAAGTGAATGTGTCACGAAAAAGTCTAGTTAAGTTTAAGTGATAGTTGTACGACCAGCCCAACTTGCAACTCATCCTCCCCAATCAGCCTCGTACCAAATTTGTATCTTTTGTTACAAATAAATATGAAAATCTGGCCAAGTGTTTTCGTAACAGAAAGACCGGGTAAACAATGTTAAATGAATATTTAAACGTTTACGGGATCGACAAGTAAAACAAAAACGGAGAAAGATTGGAAAAAAAAGAAAAGAAAAACGAAGGTTAATGTTGTAATCGAAAAGACAGAAACGTATTCCATTTGGGAGTAAGAAAATACAAAAAATAAAATAGAAAGCAGTGAAATTAGGAATAGATAAATAGATTAGACAGAGAAAGGAGACCGATAGATAGAAAGAGAAAATTAGGAAAGACAAATAAAACTGACTGATTTTGAATAAGAAGTTTTTTTTCTCTTTCTGACATTTCCAATGAGAAAAAAAAACAGACACATTTCCACACATATACAAACACGTACACAAATTGTACATACAGAAAACCTATCAACTAAATTAGGGACATAAAACCTATTTATTTAGATAAATAAAGAAATAGATAAAGAAACTAAATGCTCTCGTTGAGGAGGAAGACCTCTCCTCACCCGTTCGGGCCTAGAGTAGTCTTCCCGTTGTTTTTCGTACACAAGGTAAATTGGGGGCATAAAACCTATTTATTTAGATAAAGAAAGAAATAGTTGAAGAAACTAAATGCTGTCGTTAAGGAGGAATACCTCTCCTCACCCATTCGAGCTTGAAGTTGTCATCCCGTTGTTTTTCGCAATCGCAGATTAAACTGAGAATCCCAGTCCTCACCCTAGTGGGTAACTCTAATCGAGGATGTTTCCGTAGCATTGTCAGTCGTTGTGAGAGAGGTGTGAGTCAAAGTGAAGGTCTTTTACTTCGAATGCTGAATGCATTCGACTGATCATACAAGAACCGTCGACCAGCGTGGTACAATACCTGATATTACTAAGTGGTCACCCATCTTAGCACTGAACAGGGTCTACATGGCTTAATTTGGTGATCTGGTGGTGTATCCAACTTGACTTGACCGTGCAATATAAACCGTTGAAAATAGGGATAAATAAAGAGGGAGGTTAGACCAGACAAAGAGGATTGTGTTTGATAAATAGAAAAAGAAGTGATAGAACTATAGTGAATGGGTGTAAATAGTAGAGAGAATCTTGAAAATGGAGAGAACAAACGTCTAAAAGGCATCCAGTGTAAAGGAACTTCAGGGACGAGATGTAAGAGACGCACAACCAGATACACTCATACTTTTATATACGGAAGAACACATACATTCAAACACAAACATGTACACACACACACACACACACACACACACACATATATACATATATATATATGTATGTATATATATATATGTATGTATATATATATGTATATATATATATGTATATATATATGTATGTATATATATAGTGTATATATATATATATATACACACATTAAAATTTTTCTTTATTCCTCTCTCGTAGCTCGCCTTACCTCTTTCCTCATCAGTCGTATTTTTGACAACGTACAAGTATTAACTGTAGTCTTAATCTAATTTAGAAAATTTACTTTTTTATAATCCCTGAGGTCCCTGAATCGATGACTTTTTTTTGGGGGGGGCATTGGGAGGGGGCACATGCCAGTGAATGAACAAAATATAAATTCTCCCATTTTATAAAAACCCCTATTACCATCATCATTAACCAATATTTATTTAAGACCAAAGGCACTACCAAACCCTAAACAGAATCCGGCATTAAATAACCTCTAATGGTTGATATGCCGTTAAAAATCAATCAATCAATCTTTTAAAGCCTTTTTTTTTAAATCGATTTTAAGGGAATATTTTTTCTTACTTTTTCTTTTTGGATTTTAAATAGGATTGATTTTTTAATAAAAGATAACGTTTGAACATTTTCTCCTTGGAAAGTTCTGTATCTATTGGATTATATTGAAAATAATATTACGTTCTTTCAAATGTCCGTAGAACAGTTTTAATCCTTTGACCCTAAGAGGCCAGTATATCGGCCTTAAAAACATAAGGCAAAAGAAGAAACACAAATATTTTGGCTTTATTATGTTCCTCTAACGACTCTGAGTGACTACTTGGTCATCGAATTGGGTACAAAAGGTTAAATTTTATTCGACGAGCAAGGTTGTGATTAGGGCCCCCAAAGATCATACAATTGCAGGCCTGAAAACTCCCTATGGACCGAAAGGTTCCTTGGTTACCAAGATCTTTTGTAATACAAAAAATTACCAAGATCATTAATTATGAGATTAACTAAAAAATATTTTTCACACTTGAAATGCACACGCATCAATCAATCTCTCTTTCTGCCTATCTCTATCTATATATATGTTTGTAGATGTATGTATATATGGTCGAAGCGACGGTGGAGTATTGGTTAAAGCTCGGACTCTGAAATCGTATTACGTGAGTTCAAATCCCAGTCAAAACCATTGAATTCACTTTTAGCTGCCTCAGGCAGATAGGGCTCGTTAACTCAGGAAAGCAGCTCATCTAGCTGAAGGGTAACATTAATATGCAGAAAACACGAAGCAACTTTGGGCCCACCCCATATATATATATATGTATATATACATAGATATATATATATATACATAGATATACATATATATATATATATATATATATATGTATATATATACAAATTTAGATATATATCTAAATATATATATATATATAAACAAACATAAACACGCACATTATATATATATAT
>JAUZSX010321892.1:0-11605 GCA_034780655.1 Idiosepius hallami | reverse complement strand
TTCGTTACATTGATTTTGTTCTTTTTTCGACCCGGTGCAATTTTTCCAAGGAACTACATTTGACACTATCACCGGCAGATGGGCAATTAAAGTAACATTTACCCTTAGTTTAATTTTATTAATACCTTTGGATCCTAACTTGGCAAAATTATAAACTCGTAGTTACTCAGATAGTTCTATAAGAGGACAATATTAGGGCAAAAATATCGGTACGGTGTGTCTTTTTTTTTGCCTAATATACTAAGGCCGATATATCGGCCCATTAGAATCCTAAAGAATTAATTTCTATCTTAGTAAAAAAACGAAAAGCCACGTGGTGTAATTTTTATTTTCTCTCGTGTTCTTTTATGTCATGCCAGACATAACTAATAGCATTGTGTTTCGAGAACGAGGCTAAATTTGACCGGTTTCTCGACTAGTCATCACTTCGGGCCGAACTCGACAAGAAGGAAAAAAAGGAGAAAAAAGTCGTAAAAGATAAAATAAAGGCAAAAATGCCGAAAGCTAAAAAAGGCAAAAAGAAAGACGATGATGAATGGTTCGATAGCGCTGCCGATAAAAAAATCGAAGAACAATTAAAAGCCCTTGGACTCGACGATAAGGATAATGATAGCGATTCCGGCTCTAAAAAGGTAAGACTTTTAAAAAAAAGTACTTCTTTTCGTACGACCATTAGACCAAGAAAAGGCTAGTTGTTAGTTTTTGTTTAAGCTTATTTAAATCCATCAAAATACATAATTTCTCAAAAATTTTGGTTCTATCAGAAAGGTAAAATCCTGAGTTTTAATATATTAAAAGCAGAATAATATTAGACTTATTTGTAAATTTTCATATAATTTTAAATATTAAATTTTTCTACAAAAACACACTTTTTTGTTACTCTATCGTCGTCATAAGATAATTTTTATGGCATATGTTCAGTTTTTAAGTCTTTAAATCTAGAATGTTCCGAAATACTTTTTAAGAAAATAATTCCTATTTATCTAATTCTGATCTTCGATATATTTAGAAATAAAAACAGTCTGAGATTATTGATAAGAATTGGTTATTTCTTTCAGAAATCTAGTTTAGCGTTGTAACGTTATAAAGTAGATATAGAGTCATAATAGAGCTTCTCTTTAAAAATCTACCAAAAATCCGGTAATTATCTAATTAATATAACAATTTTCACTGATTATTAAGCGAAGAATGAATTTTATAACTGTGTAATTTTTATTTTCATAATCGATATATAAGTAATAAATTTACCGGTCATTACAAGAGGTGTTAAACACGACTGTTAAAATACTCCATGATATTAGTATGTTACAACGTTAAACTAGAAGATTACCATCGTGTGCTCTCTCTCACTTGACTCAAGCTTTTATTTCGTCTATTTGTATTAAACCTTTGAACCCCGACTTATCAAAATTACCAAGTAGTCACTCAGAGTCGTTATATTAGGGGAACATATCAAAGCCAAAACATTAGTATGTCTTTTTTTTTTAGCCTTATGTTGTCAGGGCCGATATCGGCCTTTTAGGGTCAAAAAGATTATTTTTAGTGCCTCCTTTTTTTTTTTAAATTTTGTCCTAACTTTACTGATTTTTTATTATTATTGATTTTATTTGAACTTTTTAATGAAATTTTAACCATCCTCATTAGGTTTCTCATTAGTTTTCCGTTGAGGGGCCTTTAGCCCGCAGGCCCCTTTTCTTTTGGCGAACCCTGGACCCATGATGTGACTACCTACCTTTCTATTTTTCATAAGAGTTAATTTTAAAGCTCTAATTATCAGCAAATTTTTACTTTCGGGACGGTTCTACAACAAACGACTCAATGATTTCTGACAAGAGAATCAACCCTAACCCTAAACCCCCAAAACCCCTAAAAACGAGAAAAAAAACCAAAAAAACTTTTAAATGTTTTATCCACTTTTCATTACCATCTTCGTCGCCCGATATTAATCCTCTGAAACCCGACTTAGTGAACAACCAACCATTAAACCAAATAGTTGCACACAGCCAAAAATTGCCAAAGACTCCATCTGAACAGTGAACACTCTCCTATCTGTCTTGGCATTAATCCTCTGTAATTCATCTGGGTAATATAACCAAGGACTGGTCTCTTAAATTGAAGGGGAAGGCATTGCCTAGGATAATGATAGACTGCTCTCTTGGCCGTCTGAGACACAGCCAGCTGGTGTATAATTTTTAAAGTAATAAAGTCTTTAGAATTGACATATCATCCACTATTACTCATTACTAGGTCTATGACAACATGCTTTTATTGAAAACTATTCTAGTTCCAGCAGACTATTTTGTAATTTTTAATAGCATTTACATTTTAAGAGGTTTTTTTTATTATTTTTACTTTTAATCCTCAAAACAAGTGATTTTCAAACTGTTTTAGCCAGTGCCCCCTCCATCACTGGTCGAAAATGCCACCACTTCAGCGCCTCCTTCTCCCAATGAGTGCCATACCGACGGTACCTATAGGCAAATATATGGTGGAAGTATACATGTACGAACGTCTATTTGCAATGACTGGGAAATGCTTAATTAAATCCTCCTGTTTTTCCAGCCTTTCTACCAACACCATTATCACATTCTACTGGAATAGCTGTAAGGCCCCTTTCACAATTTTACCGCCCTCCCCCCACTCATCAGACTACTTACTCACCAGTGCCCCCCTAAAAGTTCACTGCTCTAAATGATAGGATTGGATTTGAGCACTGTCTGTGGTTGTGTCGTATGCTGCTGTTGTTAAAAATAATTATTTTCTATGAATCATTTATTGGAATTTGTCTAAAAGACTTTTGTTTGTTAATCATTATTTTATTTATTAATAAATTATATTTCTTTTGAAGCATCATATAATAAATAAATTTTTTTAAAAGGCTTAAATGATGCGTCATAAGCTTTTTTTTATTTCGTATGTTATATTTCAGAGCTATCACATCATTTAAGACCAGCATAACAAGAAGTTTGAAAATGGAGTGATAGCTCCGAAATATAACACACCAAATAAAAAACCTTATAACGCACGCATCATTTAAGCCTTTTAAAAAATGTTTGTTTTTTTTATTTATATTTTACCGAATTCTTGGAGGGAAAAAAATTTCAAATCTTTAAAAAAAAATAAAAAAAAAAAACCTGCCATTCCACAATACAATCCTATTGTCAACTTGTAAAATTTATTATTCTTGTTGCTGTAGTAAACCTAATGCATGTAAATTGTAAATATAAGCAATACTTACCAAAAAATACTTTTAAGGCAGTGTTTTTTTTACTTAAATTCTTTAAACACTTTTTTTGGCCTTAAATAGGGTCGATAAATCTATTCCAGACATAACACAGTCAAATCACTTTCACTTTTTCATTATGAATGATAATGTTATACAATTTAAGACAAAAAATAATTAGTCAAAATTATTTGTAGAAATTATTTTGTAATATCGTATCAAGCGTATAACTTTATCATTTGTAACGAAAAAATGGTATTAGTGTATTCTCGCACACGCTGGTGTTCATGAGCAGTTTGAACTAACTATCACTAAATATGGCACCCATGGGTATTAAAATTCAGTATTACCCTTGGTATTAGTTTATTTTTGCACCCATGGGTGTTCATATTCAGTTTGAACTATCACTAAATATGGCACCCATGGGTGTTAAAATTAAGTACTACTGAAAAAATAAGAGATTTGAAAAAGTGAAAGTGATTTGATAGTGTAATGTCCCAGATAGATTTATTAACCTTATTTGAGAGATAACTGGGCTTAAGTAAAAAAAAAAAAAAAAAAAAAAAAAAAAAACTGTCACTTTACATGAAAATAAAGGTTTTGGATTCTCAAAAACTATTTTTTAATTTAACTGAGTCTCTTTTTTTTATTCTTAAAAACATTCATTAAAAAGGTAAAATTGATAATTATTACATTAAAAAAAAATATTCTTTTTTGTTTTTAAACCATTTTAAAGACGAGCATTCAAATTAGATTTCCTATTGTCTAGAACAATCAATTGTGAAATGCTTAGAGCAGCACTGAGCAGCTTTAGCTAGCTTAACTCACCAATCCAATGCAAGGTCAATGACATGAAAATTAAAACTAGGCTTTGTTAAGTCTTCTTTGGGAAATATATTATTAAATGAATTGAAATGACTGTAGTGAAGCAAAGAAGAATATAAGGTGCTGCAAGCATAAATAAGTATTCACTCTTTAGTTATGCTTGGCAACCAATGCTTGCAGCACCTGCAAGTACATAAACGGTATAACATTGTAGTTTTATGCAAGGGTAAACCTTCTGCCTACTTTACACACTCTGTACCAACTTTTACGTACAAGGTTTTTTTTTCTTTTTTGCGCCAACATCATGGTGTCATATTAATTACAGGGCAGCAAAGGTGGAGCATTGGTAAAAGCTAGACCTGGAATTATAGTACGTGGGTTCAAATCTCAGTGAAAACCATTGCATTCACCTAAAAAAAATGGCCTTGTGCCAAACTTGGTTGGTGCTACTCACCAATTATATAAATTAATTACTATTTTGGATTCTTTTAACCAGAAAGTTCCCACATTCATCACACATAAATATAACAAATGATTCCTTTTTTTTTTCCAGAGTAAAGCAAAACCCAACAAAAATAACAAGAAGAAAAAAGCTGATTTGTTAGCTGAGCTAATTGCTGAAGGGGGTGATGATAATGATGGGAATAGCAAGGTCAGTATGGGTTATTTATCGAATACACATAATTTTTTATTCTTAGCCATTTTTTGGATTTGTTAGTAAGGCTAAAATAAGAAATTTTCACATACACACACACAAATATCAAGAGCAATTTTATTGAAAAATATGATCCTTTCGTGATGGTGTTGTAGTAAAAAATGAAGTATTTTGCTACTATCTGGATTTGTTACTAAACCTCATCTCAGAAATTCCCATACACACATACAAATTTCCATTATAATTTTATTGAATAATATATTTGTTTTATGATGGTGTTGTAATAACAAAATATTAATCTTTTACTATCTTGATTTATTATAAAGCTTTGTCGCAGAACTTTGCACACACGCACACACACACAAATAACAATCACAATTTTTTTTAACCCTTTCGACCCTAATGGGCCGATATATTGGCCTTAGTAACTCACGGCAAAATACACATACTAATATTTCAACCCTAATACAGCCCTTTAATAGAAAGGCTTTGAGTGACTAGTTGGTCATTTTTTTTTTAAGTCAGTGTCCAAAGGATAAGGCTGAAATATTGGTACATGTGTGTGTGTTCTTTTGCCTTAGGTTGCCAGGGTAGGGATATCGGTTCTTTAGGCTTTAAAGGGTTAATAATATATTTTGATGGTATATTGGTAAAAGAAGATGAAGTATTTTGCTACTGTCTAGAATTTTTATTTTGATGATGTACCGTCAAATCCCATTGGAGGCACCGGTTCCCCGTCGGATCATCAAAGTTAAGCAATGTTGAGTCTAGTCAGTGGTTAGATGGGTGACCATTTGAGAATACCAGGTACTGTACTAGGGCAAGTAACAAAAATTGACGCAGTGCCCCTGCTATTCCTTTTGAGGAAACCAATTGTTACACCACACACATCACTGTGCGATGGAGACACTGGTTCCTATCAGATTACCGAAGTTAAGCAACATCAAAATTTTGCTACTCTCTAGAATTTTTTTTATTTTGCTGATGTACGGTCAAGTCCCGTTGGAGGCGCCGGTTCCCTGTCAGATCACCAAAGTTAAGCAACGTTGAATCTGGTCAATGGTGATATGGGTGACCATTTAAGAATCCCAGGTATTATAATAGGGCAAATAACAGATATTCACGTGGTTACCCTGCTACTCCTTTCGAGGAAACCAATTGTTGCACCACGCACATCACTGTGCGATAGGATATGATGATGATGATTTTGGTGATTCTAATTTTCAGACAGAAGCTGCTCCCCCCGAGAAGGGCAAAGGAAAGAAAGGCAAAAACAAGGATGTTGACGACGAGAAAGAAACAAAATCAAAACAGAAAAAGGGCCGAAAGAAAAACCGTCGTGCATTCGATTCCGAGGAAGAGGAGGAGGAGGAAGAAGAAGAATCGAGCCCACAGCCCGAGGACCTGAAACCAACGTCAAAGGAAGAGGAAAAGGAAATTCTTCCTACGAAGGGAAAGAAAAACAAGAAGAAAAACATGAAGAAATTCTTCAGCGACGACGAAGAGGAACCAGAAATGGCGACAGAAGAAGTTCCAGGCGAAACGGAGCAGGATGATGTTGTAGAAAACGGAGTGGAAAACAGCGCGAATGGCACGAAGGAACCTGACGAAGAAGAGCAGGAAATGGATAAGGAGGAAGAGGAAGAAAAACCAAAAGAAGGTAAGAAGTTTTTTTGTTGTGTATGTAAAGGTACACCCTTGTCTTACGAACGAGTTCCGTTCCTATACTAGCGACGTGACCTGAATTTCCACATTACTCTGAATTAACCCTTTATTATCCCATAAATCGCTAAATAAATGTCCGATTCGACTTATACTTCATACAGATTGTACTCTGGTTATGAACGACTTTCCTTCCTACGCTGGCAACGTAATTAATAAGGAAAACAGTTGTATTTTGGTTCATTAGATTAAAAATAAACTGTTTTTTTTCCCTTCCTTCCTAATCAAAACTATTTGAATTTTCCATTTTTCCTTACAGTAAAAGAAGTCATGCCAAAATTGAGTAAAAAAGAAATGAAAAAAATGAAGAAACAAGTAAGTCTTTTTTTTTATGTGATAATTTTAATTAAGGTGTCCAACCCTCAACACAATTTTGTAAAGAATAGATTATTAAGCAGGGTTTGTACAGACTTGAAAAGTCCTTGAATTTTGAGTTTTGCCTTGAAAAGGCCTTGATTTTATTATTGCCTTGCAAAGTCCTTGAAAATATGGAAAATGCCTTGAAAATGTTAGAAAAAAATTTGTGAAAAAAATGAACTGGCTCAAAGAAAAGCTTAAAACTAAACAAGAAGAACTAAGACTTTGTCAAAGACACTGAATAACTTTGTCACATCGTGTTAAGTTCAAGCTGTAAAAAGTTGATCAGTTTTGTTGTGTAATACTGTACAGAACTTTGTGTGAACTTTATGTAAATAAATATGAAACCTTTAAACTACTTCCTAAAAAAAGAGATGAATGAAAATGACTTGTCCTGTTGTCAGTAACTAAGATTTTTTAGATTACTATATTGTTGTTTAAGTATTAAATTTTGCCTTGGAAAAAGTATGAGACGTAAGAATTTTGAGGTCTGGATGATTTGATATGGCATGACCCATATACAAATGTAAGCTTAAAAATGCTCTTTAAGTCCTTGTATTGTAAAACTAATTGATTAATTAACCAATCTTTGCTTTTATTTTTAAAAGTTGGAATTTCAAAAGCAACTTGCTGAAGAAGGAGATATTCGCCAGTTCACAGTCTCACAAGCTGAAAAATCTAATAAAGCCGGCGCTCAGCTTGACAACCAACAAGATATCAAGGTAGGTTGGGAAACATATTTGATACAACTTGGGCAGCGAAGTTGGAGCATTGGTAAAAGCTCTGACTTTGTAATCGTAGTACGCGAGTTCAAATCCCAGTCAAAAATCATAGCTTTCACCTTAAAAATGGCCTTGTGCCAAACTTAGTTGGTGCTGCTCACCAAGGAAATATAATATCTGCTACAATTTGACAGGATTTCTAATCAACTATTTGGTTGTCTTAAAAGTTTGTAAACACTTTGAAATTTTACTCACCAAGTAACAACAAAAACAGAAATAAATTGTTCTCTAAATAAAGACCAATATTTTCCAAGATTTTTCTATTGGATCTAATATTAATCTAGAGAAGATACTTTTCTGTAAAAGCTTATAATTGATGAAATATTTTCTTTGTATGTTTTTTACTTTTTTTCAAACCAAAATTAATTGAATTATTCGATCCTATAAAATTAAGAAGCATCATCTTTTTGATGAAAATAATTAGTTGTCTTTGCTTATCCTTTGGATCCTAAAAGGCCGATATATTGGCCCTAACAACATAAAGCAAAAGAAGGCACACCAATATTTTGGATTTAAGATGTTCTTCTTATATAACGATTCTGAGTGACTACTAGGTAATTTTTTACAATTTGGGGTTCAAAGGACTGCTTCAGTCAAAAATGATTTGTCTTAAAATTTATTTTACCAGTGTATACAAATTTTAGAAGATATTTCCAAAAGCTAATTGTCATCAGAGTTAAAAAAAAAAAAAAAAGAATAGCTTCCACTTTCTCCATTTGTAATTGCAATACTGTTCTTTAAAAGCTTCATATTCCTTTCTTTTTTTAAATTTTATTGTTTTAGGTGGAAAACTTCTCGATTTCTGCTCGAGGCAAAGACCTTTTTGTAAATGCATCTCTTCACATAACAAATGGCCGACGTTATGGTTTAGTTGGCCCCAATGGGTAAGTTCTTTTTTTTTTGTTACAAGGAAAAAAATTCCTGACATAATCACTAATGGTTTTTCCATCAAAAATTAATTTTTGCTCATTTCAAGGTTTGTACTACTATTATTACTTGCAGTCCGTCAGTTTTGGCGATGACTAGTTGGGACCTTTGTGCCTTATCTTCTGGTCTTGGCTCTTTTGGTGTGAAATATCCAGTCACAAGCACGACATATGTGGGTGCTGGGGATTGTGTCTGCAATGTCTCAGCTCTGACCAAACTTAAAAAGACATTAATTTCTTTGCAACCGAATACAATAGAAATTTAACTAAAAAACACTCATTGTATAAAGTCTTAAAAGTTGCATTGTGATTAAACTAAAAAAGACATTAATTTCTCTGCAACCGAATACAATAGAAATTTAATTAAAAAAACATGAATATTCTAAGTCTTAAAAGGTGATCAAACTAATAAAAACACAACATATTTGATTAGAATTTCCTTTCAGAATATTTTTGTATTTAACTGTTGTAAAAAAAGATCATAAAAGACAACTTGTAATGTTATTTAAAAATTTCTATGTTTTTACTTTCAGTCATGGAAAAACCACACTTTTGAAGCACATTTCTGAACGTGCTTTGAATATTCCTTCCAATATTGATATTTTGTATTGTGAACAAGGTTGGTTTTATTTTATTGACAGTAAAATTGGCTTAAATCAAATTGACAGCTTTTATTACTAACTTCAAAAGTGGATTTTTTTTTTCTTACATGAATGATATTTATTTTGCTAAGATTGCAGTTTGGAAGGCAAAATAGACATTTTCCCTAATCACTGTTATGTTACTTTAAAAACAATATCAGTGTTTCAGAAGTTAACAGTTTTGAATAAGCAGAACTTTTTACAAATAAACAATATAAAACCTTTTTTTTTTTAATTTTGAACAAAACAATTTAAACATTTTTTACTTTTGTTTTCATAGTAATATAACAACAGTGATTAGGGAAAATATTCAGTTTTATGTGAAATACAAGTCAAAGCTATTTTGTCCTTCAAACTGCAATTTTGCCCTAACTTTCATAAAAACTTAAGTTTTAAATGAATTGATTTCACCATAAAACAAAAAAAGCTTATTTTGGTCTATATTTTATATATTTATATAAAGTTTTAAGAATAAGGAACAAATTAACCCTAAAGGCCCTTTTGACATCTAATCAGGAGAAAAATTTGTTGGTATGTATCAAAAACTGTAATGGTGAAAAGGAAAACACCAGCAGTTATTAGGACCACGATGAGAAAAATCTTTAATAAAAGCATTTTATCACAGCTTTACTAATAAGAATTAAAAGAAATGCTAAAATAACAAAATAGTTAAGTAACAAGAAGAATATTCTTTGATAAAAGCATAAAATCACAGCTCTTGTAATTACACGAGTAATAATTTATAATCTATAAAAAAATTAATAATCATAATTATAACATTAATAATATATATTTATATGATTAATTATTATTAATATTAATAATTATACTAGTAATATTCTTATTGTTATTGAACAGAGGTTGTAGCAGATGCGACAAAGTCAATTGATGCTGTTGTCAGTTCAGATAAGAGAAGAGCTGCTCTTCTAGAAGAGGAACAGAAATTATTAAATGCCAGCAAAAAAGGAAATGTTGAGAATCTGGATCGATTAAATGCTGTAAGTAATTTATATAAACACTTTTGGGCTTATTAACTTGGAATAGTAATGTGATAATGATAAGCAGAGGGAGGTTGTTGTATCGACTGATATGAACGCGGATACGGGGAAGGAAAAGAAAAAAAAAAGGAAGAAAAGAAGATGTAAGGGAAGTTTGTGTTTGTTGTTGTCTGCGAAGTGAAGTGATTTGGATAGTTTTGGATGAAGGAAGAAAAATAAAGAAGCGGAGACTTTAGTGGATAAAGTAATTTTTGTTTTGTATGTAAAAGACGTTTGCTTGGTTTGTTGACGATTTTATTGTTTTGTTCTTCTGTTTGCTGCTATTTTTTATATATTTAAATTGAACTGTTTATATCTGTGTTGTATTGTTGTATTTGCACGAGTTGCATTTTCTGAATCGGACTGTTTATTGTAACCATTCTGCAACAAGTAACTCATCTAGGTGAAGGGCAACACTGATTACAAAAGCCCAGGGATAAAATAGGCATGTAAAACAAAAAAAGAAAATGACCTTGTGGCTAACTAGGGATTGTGTTTGACCAAGTAAATATAAACTCTTTTCTACAACCCCAATGACAGTGGAAGACATTTCAGTGAGTTTAAATCCCAGTCATTCTGTTACACCCACACTCAAGCCTAATATATTAGCCTTAGGAAAGGTATGAATCCCTGTATTCCGTCCAGTTGAGTAGTAAATCTCACGTAATTAGAAAAACAAACAAAATATAATGTGATAACAAAAGAAATATGGTTGATAAAAATGATTGTATTAAATGACTGAAAAGGTTGATATGCCAAAAAACAAATCAATCATTTAATCCAGCCTCCCCCATGTTTTAAAACTTATTTTATATTCTTTTATTATTAGCAAATTCAGATTTCTTTCATTATGATATTAGTTCTCAAAAAAAAAAAAAGTTTGTATCAAATGTTATTAACTCTCTCTCTCTCTCTTTCTCCCAGATTTATGAAGAATTAAGGGCTATTGGCGCTGATGCTGCAGAATCTAAAGCCCGACGAATTTTGGCAGGTCTTGGATTTACCAAAACCATGATGGAGAAACGTACCAAAGATTTGTCTGGTGGTTGGAGAATGAGAGTTTCGCTTGCACGGTCAGTTTCTTTTTTTTATTTTCATTAAAAAATGTATTTTTAATAAGAGTTGTTCACTGTGTCTACTTAAACAGTTTTCTTTTATCTGTTCTTTTAGCTTTTCTCATTATTTTAAAAAACCATCCCGAGATTATTTTAATGAAAATCCTTTTCTTCTTTTTTGATTGGCTTGTGGCGATTAGCCACAATTTTAGTAAAAAAAAAATATTTTTGTAAAAAATCAAAATCATAAAAATATTATCATTTTTGCACAAAGGAATAAAAAGAAAATTTTTGATTTATACAAATAATCCTTTTTTTGGAAATGAATCTATTTTCCCTGACCAATGATGACCCTGGCTTTAGAAAGTTCCAGCCCAACTCC
>JAUZSX010321882.1:0-11605 GCA_034780655.1 Idiosepius hallami | reverse complement strand
TTCAGGAAAAACATTAAGTATGATTTGATCAACTTGTTTCTTTGTGAAAAAAAAAATCACAATAAATTCAATTAGCAGAATATTCTTTGTTTGGTTGGTTTACGGCATATCAACCTTTTTATTCCCTTTAATGCATAAAACAATATTTTTTTGAAAAACGTTCTTTTTTGTCTACATTTATATTTCTTAATAATACAGTCTGCATTATTTAACCCATAGCTGGGGGGAATGTGGGAATTCATACTTTTACCGGGGTCGTAAGTCGAAATAGAACAACTCGGATTCGAATTTGCTTATTATGATTCCGAAGGCCAACTGCCTACCCACTAGGCCAAGAGGACCTCCTCGTTAATCAAATGTAAAAGTGAATTTAAATTTAACGCAACGTTGTATAGAATATCCAAAAAGGTACTCTACACTATGAGTATGTAGAAATTAAAATAAACTAATAAACAGTAAATTTTAATCTTAAACATTTGGACAATATATTTTTTACCAATAAAAAGCTTTTATTTATTAATTTATCTTAAAGGAAATGCTGGAAATGTCCTCTATTGTCTTTAACCCTTTAAACCCCAAAGAACCGATATATCGGCCCTGACGAATTCGGGCTAAAAACGGCACACACACACAACGACATTTTAACCTCTATGTTTGGACCCAGACTTAGCAATATTACCAAGTAGTCACTCAAAGCCGTTCTATTAAAGAACCATATTAGGGTCGAAATATCAGTGTCTTTTCTGTCATTGCTTACTAAGGCCGATATATTGGTCCCTTAGGGTGTAAACGGTTAAGACATTTTTTTCTACTGCACAGCAACTTTTCGTAAGCCCTGTACAACTATAAGAAAAAGAAAAGTGATTTGATTTCATTAATAGTTAAGAAGAAAGAGAAAGAATTTATCCAATCTCTTAAAAATAAACGAAGCCAGAAAGTTTTGAATAAAATATTTTTAAGAATCAAATATCTTCAACACTTCAATAAACTTTTATCAAATTTAATTTCATTTTTTGGATTCAACTCTAATTGTTATTATTTTTTTTTTTTACAACTTCTGTTGTTTTTTTTTTTGTTTTTTTGGATATTTTTTTATTCTTTTTTTTTTCGGTTATTTATTTATTTATTTCTGCTGGATTTAGAAAGTAAAATAAATAGAATTAGAAAAGAAAAGAAAATTTAGCGCGTGGAAAATATGTTTGCAAAACGAGAAGAAAAATTTTAAAAAATCAAATCAAATATATTTATGAATATTGATGAGAAGAAATTTGAATTTCTGATAGATTTATTGCAAAGTTATGTATATAAAGAAAAAAAAACTTGTGGATTTGAGTGAAAAACGATAAAAAATAAACAAGGGAAGATTACCGAAAAAGATGAAGACGAAAACATGTAGGAGAAAGGTGAAGAAAAAAAAGAAAGAAAAAGAAAGAAGAAAGTTTAGTTAAGCAGAAAAAAAACGAGTAATATTACAAACAAAAATAAAAATAAACAAACGCAAACAAACTAATGAAAAACAATTACATGTTAAAGAAGCAAAGAAAAAAAAAAGCTCTTTTACTGATTTTATTAAAAGTCGTGGATCTGAAAAACAAATATAGTTTTAAAATAAAATAAATATAAAAACAACGAATGAAAATGAATATCTTTCTTCTGTTGCCCTGTTGATACTTGGTATTTTCATATCAAGGAATTTGATACGATGGAAAATGTATGAAGTGATCATTATTTGGTTTATCAAAATCTCAGATGGATTGAAATTTTTCTCACGGTTTTATAATTTCATTTCAGATAGAGCGATCCAAATTAAGATATTATAAAACTCAAAATGCATTTTACATAGGGTGTTTGAAAAGTTGCTTTGAAGTAGAAGGATATGCCTTAATGCTAATGGAGGACGTTTCCAGTATTGCCTTTATGATTTATTATTAGTGTAACAATAGTGTTAGAAAAGTTTATGTATCTTTTATTCTTTTTATCATTATTATTTGGAATCTTACACTAACCACCAAGCGAATTCACACCCAGCAACCAGGAATTTTCACCAGAGTGAAAGTGACAACAAGTCTCTTCTTATTTCCAGCAAATTCCGCACCATTTCAGTCAAGGACTGTATGGTGCCACATCTCCCTGTGTTTACACCTCACTGCTTTCACTTCACCCACCTACCATTAGCAGAGTTTCCAAACTCGGCCAACGCCAGGTGATGATAACAGCAAGTTCGGCACCATTTCTGTCAAGGACTGAACGGTGCAACATCTCCCCGTTTTTCACCCCGCTGAGTCCACTTCGCATACCTGCCATTAGCAAACTGCCAATGTTCAGTGGTGATTCCTGAAGACATAGTGACAATAATTCTCCTATGGCGCTCTATTATATCTACATACCTTGCAGTCATTGACTACAAGCCCCTCTCCTTATTGGGCACCGACTTAATGGCAACTGATTTTTTTCTACTTAATATGTTTTTTCTGATATCATGGCGGTCACTCGTTATCGAGTATAAGTGTCTTCCGTCTTAATCCCTGTAGACCTTTTCGAGAGGACTCTTGTGTGTGATGTCTTTTAACGTGGGGAGACTGATGCCCCTGTAGCCACCACACGGTCCCTTGGCAGAGAAGGACCTGGTTCAAATGGCATGGAGAGAGAACCACAACGACTGGAGGCCATCCTCTGCCTTTAGCCGCCTTCAGTGCCGTTGTGTTACTGTGGACATATCCGTCACATCCGTCGTTGAGGTCTTGCACTATGTAACCCGTAGCTGGAGGGAACATAGGGCTTGTCTTTTAAATAATTCATGTTCAAAAAGATGTTCAGATTCTATTTGAATCTGAACATCTTTGTGCATTGTTATAGTAATTGATGTACGATATTCAGACTAAAATTTAGACGGATAAGAGAATAAAAGAGTGGGTCTAAAAAACAAACAAAAACAAAGCATAGATGGATCCCTGGTTTTGCACAGTGAACGAGGCATAAAATATTATTAAGTCCAGCATTGCCCCAACTAAATAATATAATAAACATACACTACCAATTTGGACAAATATGATAAAATAACTTAAAAAAGATGTGTTTTAGGCTTAACCCTAAAATAGAATCAAATGTGAAAAAAAATGCGAATAAAAAAAAAAGAAAGAAAACGATAAAGAATAAAACAATTAAAATATGATAAAGAAAATATCAATAAAACTTCCTTGAAAAACTGCAATTATATATGAATTCCATCACCTGGGCAACACCGGGTTCATCTGCAAGTATTTAATAAAAGTAAATTATCACAGTCCTACACATATAATAACAAAATTAAAAGAAATGGTAAAATCGCAAAATAGTCTTTTCTGTAACAAGAAAAATCTTTAATCAAAACCTATTCTCACAGTCCTTAATATAACGAAAACCTATTCGAAAAAACTTCATTTGAAATCAAAATCAAAAATCCCGCAAGGAGTTTCTTGTCAGCTTGACAAAATAAACAAGATTAAGAAATATACAAACAAACAAAGACAAGAAGAAAGAAAAAAAAAAGATTAAAGAGATTAAAGAAAGAAAAGAAAGAAGGAAAGAACAAAGAAAGAAAGAAAGAAAACTAAAATAAATAAAATTAAGAAATAAATTAAGAAGAAAGAAAGGAAAGATAGAAAGGAAAACTAAAAGGATGAAAGATATATCGAAAAAAAATAAGAACGAAAAAAGAAAGTAAGCCAAAAGAAAAATATAAAGAAACAATGAAAGAGAGATAGAAAGAAAAGACAAGGGAATAGGGCAGAAAGACAAATAGAAAGACAGAAAGAAAGAAGAAGGAAAAGACAGGAAAAAAACGAAAGAAAGACAGAAAAGAAAGAAGGAAAAGAAAGGAAAGAAAGACAGAAAAGAAAGAAAGACATTAAGACAAATATAAAGACAGAAAAGACGGATAGAAAGAAAGAAAAGACAGGAAAAAAAAGATAGTAAGACCGATAGAAAGACACAAACAGAGAAAGAACGAGAGAAAAAAAAATTAAGAACAAAAGAAAGACTGAAACTGAAAGCAAAGATAAAACGAACAAAAAAAGAAAGAAAAAATAGATAGAAAGAAAAAAGAAAGAAAGAAAAAATAGATAGAAAGAAAAAAGAAAGAAAGAAAAAATAGATAGAAAGAAAAAATAGATAGAAAGAAAAAAGAAAGAAAGAAAAAATAGATAGAAAGAAAAAAGAAACAAAGAAAAATAAAAGAAACAAAAAGAAAAAGGTTAAGGAAGAAAGCTGGAAAAAATAAAGGAAAGAAAGAGAAAGAAATGAAGAGAAAGAGAGAAAGAAAGGAAGAGAAAGAGAGAGAGAAAGAAAGAAAGAGAGAAAAATAAAGGAAGAGAGAGAAAGAGAGAGAAAGAAAAAAAGAGAGAGAAAAAATAAAGGAAGAGAGAGAAAGAGAGAGAGAAGGAGAAAGAGAGAAAGAACGAAATAGAAAGCGAGAAAGAGAATGAGTGAAAGAAGAGAAAGAAAGAAAGAGAATGAATGAATGAATGAATAAAAACTAAACAACACCCCCGCAAAATGATCCGCTTACAACTTCAATTATTTCAAAATTTATAAATATCTTGATGGTAACGTGAAAATATATTAGAAAAAACTTTTTCTAATTTACGCCATTTTTCCTTTATTTTTTAAAGTAATAATTTGCAGTTTGCTTTCCTTTTGTAAACTTAATAAATATTGATCGATATTTCACACCCATCAAGTTCTTAAGAAAACCAAATCAAAAAAACAAAATCGATAAATGAATAAATACATAAATCAATAAATAAATAAATATCGATATTGATAAATAACAGAAATAAATAAGATTTCGGATGTTTTTAAATTCTGAAATTGTACTTTGGTTTTCTTTGATTTTTTTTATGTTCTTTTCTGTTTTGTTTCTTGTTTGGTTTTAGTTTAATTTTTGTTTGATTTTATCTCTTTTTTTTTCTATGTTTCGTTGCTGGTTATTTGTTTTGCTTTTGGTTCTTGTTTTGCCTGTTTGTTGTTGAGCAGAAAGACTTCTCTTCACCCGTTTGGGATTAGAACAGTCTTCTGTTTTAGATTTTAGTAGTTGTTGTTGAACAGGAAGACCTCTCTTCATCCATTTAAGATTTGAACAGTCTTCCTGTTTTTATAAAGTTTTGTAGTTGTTGTTGAGCAGGATAACCTTCCCGTTGTTACAGAGTATTATAGTTGTTGTTGAGCAGGATAACCTCTCTTCACCCGTTTGAGATTAGAACAGTCTTCATATTGTCATAGATTTTTGAAGTTGTTGAGCAGGAAGACCTCTCTTCACCCGTTTGGGATTAGAATAGTTTTCCCGTTGTTACAGAGTATTGTAGTCGTTGTTGAGCAGGAAGACTTCCGCTTACCCGTTTGAGATTATAACGGTCTTCTTGTTATAGAGTATTGTAGTTTTTGTTGAGCAGGATAACCTCTCTTCACCCGTATGGGATTAGAAAAGTCTTCCCGTTGTTACAGAATATTGTAGATGTTGTTGAGCAGGAAGACCTTTCTTCATCGGTTTGGGATTAGAGCAGTCTTCTCATTGTTACAGAGTATTGTACTCGTTGTTGAGCAGGAAGACCTCTCCTCACCCGTTTGGGATTATAACAGTTTTTTTGTTATAGAGTATTGTAGTTGTTGTTGAGCAAGAAGACTTTTCTTTACCCGGTTGGGATTAGAACAGCTTTCCTGTTGTTATAATAAGCAGCTATGTGGCTAAGCACGGCCCTGAACTGAGATTTGAACTTGTGAATTACGATTTAAGGTTCATCCTAAAAATCACTGAATATTAATGTTGCTATTTCTTAACATTTTTTATCTTTAAGCCATTGATATTGGAGGTCACCGTCTGCAAAGATCGTTTTCCAGGCTAAAGTCTTTTCTTTTGAGTTTGGAAATGCACCTTCGTACGGTTGGTTCACTCGCTCCGTTTTCACCATTTACTTTGCTATGTTTTTCGATATCTCTTTACAATGCCAATATGCCGTATCTGAAACAAAAATATATATATATATGTTACACAATAAAATAATGAAAAATATATATTACGCAATAAAAGGATTAAAAAAAAGCCACTCTGTACATAGAAGCATATGAAAAAGCTTAATAACTGTATACCTACTTTTGGTCCACTCTATAAATAGAAGCATATAAAAAAGATTAATAACTGTATACCTACTTTTGGTCCACTCTGTACATAGAAGCATATAAAAAAGCTTAATGACTATATACCTATTTTTTGGTCCACTCAGTAGATAGAAACATATAAAAAAATCTTAATAAATGTTTACTTACTTTTGACCCGACCTATAGAACTCATTTAAATGCATGAAATTTAAATAGGTTTAAGTTATTCACTTAAAATAAATACCTCTCTTAGGTTTTCTTATTTATTTATTTATTGCATTTATTTATTTTATTTTATTTTTTTGCCTTTCCTTAAATTCTATAGAAAAGTATAAGCCTTCAGTATTTTGGTGGATGGAATTTGCATTTAGTAGATAGAGGAGTGCAAGACGTATTTTCCAGTCAGGGGGAGGGCACAATGTTGCTAAGCACAGCTTGTTGATGATATATGAACATTAATTTCCTTATAATGACATATGAGAGTTAATTCCCCTCTTGAAAACGAAGGAAATAAAAGCGTGGAAGAGAGGTTGTTTAACAGGAGAGAGATTTTCGAAAGTACGAGATCCGATCGAAGGTGGCCACAAAGGGGCAAGCTTAGACGATTAAAGTTGTTCTGATCAAAACATGGTGGAATTTCTTTTTATCATTCCAACTGGCAAAGTGGAAGACATTTGAACTCAATCAATAAGGTAGACCCAAATGGATTAACGCTCCATTAGAACGCACACACATGTCGATAGAGACAGAAAGGCTTGTAAAACGTCAGAGAGGTCTCTCGTGGAATAATAACGTTTGAAAATAAAAAGAAGGAAGTAAATTCTTGCAAGAGAGAGGTTTCTGAAATGTGTATAGACATTTCATCACCTAACATCTAACCTTGGTTATTAGGTAGGCAATCAAACCTCGGAAACATAATACGCGAGTGAAATGCCATGTGATTAAAAGTGGGTAAACCGCCTGGGACGACATCCAGATTAGCAGATAAGCATGTATTTAAAAAAATTCGATTAATTTAAATAGCAATAATAATAATATTATATAATATAACAGCGACGATGGAGCATTGGTAAAAGCTCGGACTCTGGAATCTTATTACGCGAGTTCAAATCCCAGTCAGAACCATTACTTTCACTTTAGCAGCCTCGGGCAGATGAGGCTCGTTAGCTCGGGAGAGCTGCTCATCTAGGTGAAGGGTAACACCGAATATAAAAAGCCCTGGTAAGAGCACGTAAAAATGGCCTAGTACCTAACTTGGGAGTGCTCACCAAGTAAATATAATATAATATAATATAATATAACATAATAATAATACAATAATTATTATAATTAAACATAATATTCATATGCTTGTTTTATTTCACGACATTTTCACAACTCAATTCATTTCACGACTTTCTCCATTTAATGCCATGAACTATAAATTTTGATATACGTTCTTATTGCCTCACATATAATTATTAGTTTTTTAACAACTCAAATGTGCACTAATTAATCCGTAGCTGGGAGAGGTTGGGGGTTCATTTGTTTTATTTGCAAGGGTATTAGTCCAATTTTGAACGAAAATGGAACCACTTGGATTCGAACTCGCGTATAATTATTCCAAAGTGCGACTGCCTAACGGCTGTCCCAGGTGGACTTCCCCCATAATTTTTTTGTTAATGAAGCATGAAATGCCATAGCTGTATAGTAATTAATAAAGGTCGTGACATCTGTAAAAATGAAAAAATAAATAAACTTAATTAAATCTCTGAACGTATGTTTTTTTTTCACATGTTCTTCAGTTGATAGCTCTTGTAGATGGAGCTCGTTAACCCGGGTGAGTATCTCATCTAGGTTAAATGCTACACTGATTACAAAAGCCAAGGGAAACATCACTACATTATGGGGCTTATGGCAAAAAGACTTAGAGATGGGAACCTCGTACAAAGTCTAGCCTGCTCAGGGCTAGAAAAGAAATTGTAAAATCACAAAATAGTAAATTCTGTGACAAGAATAATCTCTAATAAAAGCATATTCTTTCGGCTCTAATAATGATTAAGAGAAGTGCTTTATATATGAATACATACGTGTCTGCATGTTCAGACAGATCACAGATAGATAGAAATATCCCATAAAAATTTGCCAGGGTTTGGGAATCGTAAAAAGGGAGTTTAAATCTCGGTTTCTTCCTTACGTACTTAGGTGAAATAAAAAGATTGAGAAAGGCATGAAATTTCTCACTGCTTTGAGCTTTAGGTAAAATAGTTCAAGTTGTATAATTAAAAGAAATACTAGAGATACAAGAAATACATTTGTGAGAAAAAAATTGATTGTTCTTGGCATTAATCATCAGGTGTCCAGAAGATTAATTTTAATTGGCAGCAATAAAATTCTACTCAACAGAATCGATCAAGTAATTTGATGAATCTTCAGGTCGCAGCTGATAATTGAGAACCCACTTACCTAATTTAATCTAGACTTGTATATAAACGAAACCTTGTTTTGTATCTGTGCGTGAGTGAGTTCATTCCCTAATGAATAGCAAAACGGTCGGGCCGATTTTCTTGAAAATAAACACGTATGTACTTTATGTGCCGGGAAGTGTTTTTAGATAGATGTTGTTACAGAATGCTCCCGATAAACATCCAAAATAAATCATTGTAAAAAAAATCATTTTCTGTACGGTCAAGTCGAGTTGCAGACACCGGTTCTCGTCAGATCAACGATGTTAAGCAACGTCGAGCCTGGTCAGTAGTTAGATGGGTGGCCATTTACGAATAGTACTGTACCAGTGCAAGTAAAAAAAAAAACCTGCATGAGGTGCGGTGCCCTTGCTCCTTCTTTTGAGGAAATCAATTGTTACACTACGCACATCACTGTGCGATACGATATTATATTTACTTGGTTAGCACCAACCCAAGTTTTGCACAGGGCCATTTTTTCGTGCTCTGACCCGGGCTTTTTACATTCAGTGTTACCCTTCGCCTAAATGAGATACTCTCCCGAGTTAACGAACCACATCTGGCCGAGGCATCTAAAGATGAATGTGATGGTTTTGATTGGGATTTGAACTCGCGTAATACGATTCCAGAGCCCAAGCCTTTACTAATGCTCCACCGTTGCTGCCCTGTGCGATACAATATGAATGAATTAATTTTCTGGAAGGAAGAGCGCCGTTACGATTAAGAGTAAAACCGTAAAAATTGCGATTGTTAACACTTAACTACATTGTGAGCCATTCTTTAGTGCTTTTTTTTTAGCACCAGGAATTTCACTTGTGTTTTGCAATGGTAACGACATTGCAACTGAAGTAAGACCGAAATAGTTGTCTGGTTCAGTATTATTAGTTATGCAAAATTTTGCGCCAATCATCAAGATATAATTTTAATAAAGCTCTTCCTATTCTTCAAAAAAGGCGTGAGTAGAGCAATTTCTAATGATTTACATAGCAGTATACATTTTAATTTAATCTATCCAAGTACCGTGAGGGCTCAAAGCATGGCCCTGATTTTGATCACGAATATAGGCAGATCTTGATGTTAGTAGTAGCTTTATTGAATATCTAGCAATATTGTCCTGTCTCTAGACCAAAATTTAGCAAATTTATTTGGTAGAGACCATTTCTGAGACAGACACATACATCGTATGTATAGGTGTAGATCAATTTTCAATCGTATTAGAATTTTTTTAATGTGTCTGATTGGTTTTCGTTGTTCATTTTATTTATTTTTTATTTTTATTTTTTTTTGCAGGGGCCTCGATTTTACGCGGGCCTCGATATCCACGTTGATTTTTCTTTAAAAAAATTAGTTATTAGTAGTACACTTTTTTTTTCTTACCAAAACTAAATCGCTCTGTCACTCATTGTTACAGGAAGCAACAAATTAAAAAGAAAGAATTTTGACAACAAAAACATTTTAATAAACGAAACGCCATTCCCCCTCTCTCTCTCTCCCTCTCCCTCTCTCTCTCTCCCTCTCTCTCTCGGTCTCTCTCTCTCTCTCTCTCTCGGTCTCTCTCTTTCTCTCTCTCTCTCGGTCTCTCTCTTTCTCTCTCTCTCTCTTTCTCTGTCTCTCTTTCTGTCTGTCTCTGTCTCTTTCTATCTGTCTCTCTCTATGTCTCTGTCTCTCTCTCTCTCTGTTTAGCTCTCTCTCCTTCTCTCTGTTTAGCTCTCTCTTCCTCTCTTTCTCCCCCTCTCTCTCCCTCTCTCTCCTCCTCCTCTCTTTCTTCACCTCTCCCTCTCTTTCTCTCCCTCTCTCTGTCTCTCCCCTCTCTGTTTGTCTCTCTCTCTCTCTCTGTGTCTCTCTCTCTCCCTTACTGGGTTACTAAGGTAGCCTACATTTCGAGACATGTCAATAGAAATCGATTCTTTAATCTTTTTTTTTATTCAATGCGTCTAGTAGCTTGCACATATCAATAAAGAATCAATAGCCGACCCCCACCCAATAAAAACAAAAAAAAATAATTAAAAAAAAAACAAAAAGAATCGCCCCCGCAAAAAAAAAAAAAATAAATGAATAAATAAAAATTAAAGAAAAAACGACTAAAAACGAAAAAGTCGGAAGAGAAACCTTGGCCAATGTTTCCCCAGCGAAAAATTTCACTTAACATCTTTTTGCAAGTTGTTACCTGATAACAACAGCTTTACAGCTGGTCATTCTCTAGACATGACAGAGTCTCAGCGCCGAGAGGTCAAAGTATGTGGCGCTAAAATTCTTGTTTACATTAAAATGGCCGTCACTATTAATTAATGAATGTAATCAGCTCACCGCACGCCTTTCTATTTAACTCAATAAAAAAAAAATTTCCTAGTTTTTTTTTCTGTCGCCATTATCAACTTTTTTATTTCATTTATTCGTTTTATTTTATTATCATCATTATTATCATCATTATCATTATCATTTTTATCATTATTATCATTATTATTATCATTATTATTATCATTATTATTATCATTATTATTATCATTATCATTATTATTGTTATCATTAATATTATTATCATTATTGTTATCAGTATTATTATTATTATATTTATTATCAGTATTATTATTATCATTATCAGTATTATTATTATCAGTATTATCATTAATATCACTATTATTATTATTATTATTATTATTATTCGTATATAAGAGATGTAAGGTAGTAAGATCGATATTGAAACAAATGTCTGCTTTGTTTGTTTTTTTATTTGCTATTTATTCATTTATTTTTGTTGTTTGAACTTTTTTTTCCTTACATTAAAAAAAATCATTGGTTTCTGGTGGAGTATGATACTTTTTATTTTCTGATAAAATATTCTGCTTGTCAAAACACTTGTTTGTTTTTTAATGTTTTTTTTTTCTTAATGTTTTTTTAATGTTATACTAACCATAACGGTCATTTAATGTCGGTAATTATCATGTATTTTATAAATATTGTATTTACTTGGTGAGCACCAACCCAAGTTTGGCACAAGGCCATTTTTATGTGCTCTTACCCGGGCTTTT
>JAUZSX010321871.1:0-11607 GCA_034780655.1 Idiosepius hallami | reverse complement strand
CCGAGAAATAAAAGCATATTCTTTTTTAAAAACAATATTCCCTAGAAAAAAGCATATTCTTGAAGAATATTTCCAGCGTATTAAGAGAATATAAAGCATATTTTAAAAAGAATATTCTCGTCACAGCCCTAATAATCACTCTCCAAATATGAACGTATAAAATGTTTATAAACACATTGAAAAAAAATCTAAACCTGTGAATGCATTCTTAAAGAAAATAAAAAAAAAAAGAATCAATGACAATTTCCTTTCAATAAATGACGCTCAATTTTTGTAAGATCAATAAATTTTGGGATTGAATTAAAATTTTTATTTTATTTTTATTTCAACTACTGCCAATTTCAATTTTGGGGTTTTTATTTTAAATTTTATTTTCTTTCTTCCAACCAATAACTCTTCCAATCATCATTTTCCGTCTCCAACATTTTCTTTTCTTTCCCCCTTTTTATAAAAGATTCTTTCTGAATTCATCATCGAAAGAAGTGCCACAGAATGGGAAGCCTTAAGCTGAGAAAGGTCAGAAGCATTTGGTATTAACAGCTTTAATACTACTAACAATTCCTATGGTAATATTCTTTTAGGTGTTGCTAAGGTAATCCATTTCAAATAAAGCTAATTACTGCTTACTATGTTGGCATTAAAAAATTTGTGGCAAGTAAAGAATGAGACAACTGGTATAGTTCTTATAAGAAATACAGATATGATGTTATTTCAAACAATATAATTATAAAACAAAAATAATTATAATCAAATAAACTATCCATAGCTATTTTTTCATAAAGTCTGCCCTTTCTCAATTGATATTTACATTTGTGAAAGAAATCTAAACAGTTCGGGTTATATAACCAGTCCAAAAAAGGTTTTTCTTTATTTTGTCAGCTTATACCTTTTTTTTTTTTTTAATCTCAGTGTTTCTTGAGCTTTATCCCAGAAATAAATGAGATGAATAATGAGAGAAAGATTAACACCAAATCTATTTATAACTGCCATTTGTTTTAAGCTTTTGAAAAGAAGATATTAATTTAATTCCATTTGATTTTTTAAATTTGTCGGATTCAAATTCATTGCTTTTGGAATCATACACTAGAAAAAGCAACAATTAATATCCATTGACAGTGCCATGCTTAGACACTTAGTGGCTCCAACACAGAATGCGCCTTGCGACCCCCTTTACCCTAAAAAAAAGGCAACTTGTACATCCACAATATACTCTAGGCTTTGATCAAAATCTATATATACATACGTATACAGAAAGAGAGAGAGACAGACAGACACACAGAGAGAAAGATGGGTTGGTAAATGTATGTACGTGTAATGATTTTCTTTATTTAATCCTAATAATCAATTATTTTGGTAATTTTTGTACTACAAAAGATCTGTGAAGCCAAGGAGCCTTGTATCCCCCCCCCCAGTTGCAGAGGCGTTAAGCACAGCTCTGTAACATTGATATGGTTTTAAATGGTAGATGAAAATCCTGACAAGATTCTAGAATCTTTTACAACTCAGTTGCTTTCATTTGTCAATAAAGAAGAAAGACCAAATTTAACTCCTGTGCATAAACTTATCATATATAGTTTATATACATATAATTTATCATATTGTATGGTCAAACACATAGACAAAATATCTACAAGTTAACACCTTAAGAAATAATAAAATGAATAAATGAAACACCAACAAAATAATTGGCTACCTTTACATTTCTTGTCAAGTCAGAAGGAACAAGTTCAAACATATGTATTTGACAAGTGAGCTGGATTTAGAGTTTTGCCAATTATTAATATTAAATTTGCAGTGAGAAGTCAATAGCAATGTTTATGGATATGAATAGTATTTTTATTAACATTGCAGAGTTCATGAAACAAAAGTATTTGAAACTAATGAAACAGTTACTGTAAAGGGTTCAACAATCTATATATTCCTGACCTACTAAAATTCAGACCTTCAAAAAAGCCATGAACTTTAACATAGAAAATTTCATTGGTAACTACTTGCGGTCAGATGGAATATACAGGAGCGCATGTCAATTTTTGCCGAAAAGACAGATGTCATATATTTACACATTTTTAGTTTTATCAAAAAGAATGATATCATTTATATAGACATCTGGCAGACATACGTGAGGAAAAGAATGCTGTATGCAAGTGGTTAAAAGGTTTTCAATCTTTTTATAATTTATCCAAAATTCTTCTCTTTGTCATTTTTACTTTAGATTTTTGTCAGATTTTTTTTCCATAATTTCAAAAGCTGAGGATCAACAGGTTTAACAAGATAATCAATAAACCTTCCTAGCATATAACCATAATATAGTGACCTGAATATTTTCAAACAAAAATGTGCCTCCAATTTGTAACATTAAATACAATATTTTTATAATCACATTTCTTTCAAGGTTTAGAAATTAACATTAATATTAAGTATTTTAGAAAAAAGGCAATCAATGTAAAAAATAAAATAAAACAAAATTAAAAAAACATGCATAAGCATGAATTCTAAAATAAAATCATTTTTCAATTCATTAGATTAGAAACAACTTCTTTATGATCTTCACATTTTTAAACTATTTTTTTTTTACCTTACACTGATTAAATCAAAGACTTATTTTTTAAATAAAAGATATTGTTTTATAGCTCTAAAATATATCAGCTTGCCTCATGAAAGTATAAAATTTTTCAAAGTAGGAGAGAGGAATACTAACAAAATATTAAAAAAAAAAAAATGAACAATAGTTATCTTATAACAATTACATATCCAATCATAAGTCATTTTTATTTTTGAGATGAGGCTTCATAATTTAGGAGTTAACTTTATTATTCGGAACTATGGAAGACAGTGATTACTGAGGATTCAGTGATCAGACCCAGCATCCCTATCTGAGGTTACGGTTAAAACACTTGAAGACGGCCTGAGGTAAACAAGGCCGAAACGTAGTGTGAAAACAAACTACCAAGATGAGGACAAAAGTTCGAATAATAAAGTAAATTCCTAAAAAAATATCCTTTCAGTATTAACATGTAATAAAAGATAAAGGAAAAAAGGATCCTCCTTACTCTCATATTCTTGTTTTCCAGCATCACTATCACAGGTGAAAAAGGTTTGATGATCTTGAGCTGAAAGGTTCATGTCATAATATGTCAGTGGCTCTTTATCAGTCTCCCATGTAAAACGTTGGTACTCTGCCCCTCGAAGCAGATTCAATGGGTTCCGCCAAACTTTACATTCTAGAAAAAGAAAAAGAGAGAAAAAAAAAACACACAGAAAAGTATTCAAAGAAAAACCATTACAAAGTAAAATTTCAATCTTTAGTCAGAGTGCTGGAAACAGATGCCAAATATTTGCCAAGTTATTAATTACTATAATAAGAAAGCTTTCTGTTGTTCAGAAGCTTTATGAAATTAGTCAATATCATTGATTTATGTTTAACTATTGAACAAATGCAATATTTGGGTGAAGGTAATTATGTTTGGTGATTAATGGAAAATTTTATTAAGTAGCAGATGGGATCAGATAACAATGATACTAACATCTTAAGGTTGTGCATGACAAAGTGGATGGAAACAAAAGAAAAACTGTGCTATATAGAGAGATAAATGATTTAGTTCTACTTGAGGTGTTAATAGAATTGATTAATGCAAAGGGTCAAATCAAATTATCTAAGAAATACTTGAAAGCAAAAAAGAAAGGAGAATGAAGGGGAAATTAAAAGGACAGGATAGAAAATATAATCATTAAAAAAATACAAACAAGTTTTGAGGAGGCAAAATTGTAAAGAAAGATAACAAAAGATGATAACCATTTTAATGAAAAGAAAATATTACATTTAGGAAAAAAAAAGGAAGGACATTATCAAAAATAGTTGAAATCAAAAGAAGAAAAAAATATTAATGTAAAATTGTCAAATCAAGTCAAAACAGAACAAATAAAAGGAGAAAAAAATAGCCATAAAGACTAAAACCAATTCAAAAGCTTTAATTCAAAACTAATGCTAACAGTGAAAGGCATAGATAATAGAGAAAATTAATGGATGTTAACATCTGTTAATTAAAAAGCAAATTCACTAAATAATTATTTTTCTATTATTTTTACAGATGAAAAGATAAAATAATTTAATTTTGCAATAAATCTTTCATCAAATAATACAAGTAGTAAAGAGATTTTTCCCAAATAATGAGTTAATAAAAAATAAATTCTGAACCAGATGGTAATCATATATAAAAGAATTATAAGTTTGTATTGAAAGGGTCTATTATGGAAAAACATATAGTTCAATTTTTGAATGATACTATTATAATAGCTTCATTTTGAAAAAGAATTATAGGCCTGTTAATCTGACAAGAATTTCATGTAAATTGATTAAGAGATAAAATAATGAATCATTCTTTTCTCTCCAAATCTTTGTGGGTTTTATTTAAGATCTTATAACACAAATATGTTATCTGATATGAATCATTTTTCTTTTTTTACTTTCTGCCTGCTTTCATGGCAAAAGATTTAGAAGGACTGGAAAAAGATATGCAAATCCTATATGGAACATTTGTACAAGGCATTTTTGAGGTGCAGCCAAAGCAATATATCAATCATTGAAAATGCATGTTGCCCTGTTGCAAATGAAATCTCTTTCCATTCACAGTGAGATTCTGGTGTATTTATTGGAGGTTACATATTTGTCTCAGACATAGTGTTTATAATTATTTAAGAAGGACTGCAACCGCTCTGCACTTCTATCAAAAAAGTTAGATCGAATTACCGAATTGTTAGAAAGCATTACTATTTGAATTTAAGCTTCAACAAAAAAATCAATCAAAATTTTAGTAAATTAGTTGATCCACAAAAACATCTAACAATGTAATATGTTTAAAACCATTATCTTAGTTAAGCAATTAAACTTGATAATGGACAAGCATTTTTGCTAAATTGTTAAAAATATCTAAATAGTCAGCACCAGAAACATTATTGTGCAATCTTAATATCTAAAAATTAAACAAATTAAGAAAGGTTCAAGGTTTATTTTTTTAATTTAGTTTCTAGTACTAGTCACATATGGGTGAAAATATTTGAGATAGTTTCCAGACCAAAATGAAGGTCTAAGAAAGACTATAACAAAGGCTAGTTTAATGCTTTCAAAGAATATAGTCAATAAGATAAAGAAACAAAAAGCATAAAGCATAATCAAGCATGCAAGCTTCTGCCTAGAATCTATTTATCAATTACATTTTAACATGAAATTAAAGATTTATGATTTACACCTACTTGAATATTTAGTGGAGTACCCACCTGGTACTGACTGTTGTTGGCTGCTACCACCACTGCCACTGCTGCTACTACTACTGGAACCACTGTCATTGGAATTACCATCATTATGATTACTGTTGTTACTTGTACCACTACTACCCCCTAAAAGGGGAGAAAGATGGTTCAAAGAAACTTGTTCAATGAATGATGTGCCATATTTTTTAAAGTACCACCATTCAAATATCTGTAATTAAAAAAAAGACAACAAACACACAATATCAATACAACAAAAAATATTTTGGTCGATGCAACTTCTATGGAAAATAATTATATGAAATAAACAATTCATTTGATTAAAATGTAAAATACCCAAGTTAAATATATCTATACTGTGTTTGATCAATGATTTTCACACACTGATATTGGTCTTGATTGCATTTCAGAAGGGCTTGTTGCTTACTAGGGGTCATTAACTAATCAGCTGTGTATAACTGGTTTCAAGTCAAAACAATAATATGATACAATATAATTGAAAATGTTCAAGACAAAAACATCTACTGAACTGGATCTGAATACATATTTTGCTTATTATTAAAATGTAAATCAATGAAAATTATTTTATTTCTATATGAGCAAATTAAATTAAAAATGATTAACTTATCAAGATCCTACAAGAGATTTAGGGACCAAATATAGTTAAAACTCAGTTTAACTAATTCATTTAGAAAATTATGAAAGTTGCTAATTAAATCTAGATATTTAAAGTTCATTCATTTAACTCATTAACTTATTGGCATTGCCTTTCAAATGAATTCATATCAAGGAAATTGATTATCAGAGATATCATTTGCTTATTTACATCCAGTTTTTCCATGAAGAGATCACCGGAAAAATAAATCTAAAATAGTTTTTATATTGGTTTAGACAAATAGGTTGTTAAAACTAAAACAATTCAACTTCTATTATTAATCAAACAACAGTCATAAATTCTATATTCATAAAATACATCAAGTTTTACATTTTATTTTTAGTATTAAGATTTGTTTCTTGCTATGTGGAAAAATCAATTGAGAAAAACTTGTTTTGTTTTTTTTTGTTTTTTTTTGCTTTTTTTGGGACTAAAAATTATTATTTTAAAATTTTTCCTTTAGACACATTCAGAGAACTTGAAGAGCAGTTGAAATGATATTTTTAAAAATGTCTATAGTATGTGTTCATGAAATGTCAAATTTAGATCACCTAGCACCTATTTTCTCTGGCTCAAAACCAATTAAGAAAGTCTGAAGACAACTTATCAAATTTCAAGTCTCTAGACCTGAAATTGGCAGAATAGTTTGGTAGAAGCCATAATGGTCAGGAGTAATTTGGTAAAGACTATTCAACACCCACACACACACACACACATTTTCACTTTGATAAATGTCAGTATTTATGAAAGTGTGTCCGAGTGTCTATGAGGACAAAACCAGTCTCTACCAAACTCTTTATTTAATTTTTGGTTAACAGACTTGGAATTTGATATATAGGATATATTCAGAGCTGGGAAAAATTTTATTATTGATTTTTAGTCAGAAATTTAGCTGAAGAGATAAATTTCTGCTAATCAAGTAACAACTTTAAAATTATACTTTTCATCAATATATTTTATAGTGACTTTTTAAATAGTTCATCAAATAACATTGATTTATGTAAGATATTTAAAAAGGAGTGTTTTTAGAAGAAAGGAGAATACCACTTTCTACATTACATTGGTGGAGATAAAAATATTGTCAAATGAACCTTAAAAAAAAAATTGAAAATTAACAAAAATGTATTAAGTGCTTATAAAAGATTACAGATTATTGTTAAACAAATAAATAAAAACACAGAAGAGTACTTAAAAGATTTAAAAATATAATTGCTTACAATACAGAATTTTATGCAAAATTTAACAGTTAATATTTATAGTTAATTGATTATTTACTTAAAGCCAAAAAATTTATAGATGCCAATTGTTTATAAAAAAGCAGTACCATACATTATGTTCGTTAAGTGATAAACACTCTTCCAAATTTCAATTCAAATTGTAATTCATTAAATGTAGTTTGCCATTGTTTTATGAAAATTTTCCTGGTCTGAATCCTTGTGTTATGCAAATTTTGATGGTCTAAATACTTCTATGCTTACTTTTGTGTTTATTTTGATATGCATGTTCTTGAAATTTTACATTTTGACCACTTAGCAGCTATTTTCTCTGACTCAAACCAATTAGAAAGTCTCCCCCAGGTCTGAAGACTATTTATCAAATTTCATGTCTCTAGACCCACCATTGGAAGAGTAGTTTGACAGAACCCGCAATGGTTCAATCTTCTAACTTTGACCCCATAATTCAAAACCAACCAAGAAGCTTTTCCCAGGTCTGATTACCATACATATCAAATTTCAAGTCTGTAGACTGAAATGTTGCTGAGAAGTTTGGTAGAGACTGTTGTGTCCTCACACACACATTTTCACTTTTATAGATATATACATTAAATTTGAATATAAACAGGGAACAATATTTTTATAGAAAGACTGATATGACTTACCAAAATGAGGCCTGATATCAATGATGATGTTCCTGTAAGTGCCACATAGAACTTAGGAGTAAGAGTGTTGAGAAACATTGTTGCTGAAATAATAAAAAAGATTATTTAAAATCTATGCAGAAAATGGTTGGTATTCAATCAACATATTTTTAGATTACATCTATTTTGAAAGTGAATTTCAGACCAAATTAAATCTATGTACACGATGAGTCCTTTTGTCCCGTTTGCATTTAGCTATCAATAAGAATAACTTATTTTAAATTAACTTCTACATGATTTTTGCCTTTTCTGCTGAAACGAGTCAAATATGAATGGTTTTCCATGACCAATTAGACTTAAGTTTACTGAATTGATAGTATTTGAATAACAAAAAATTAGCAAAAACTGGAAAGATTCTTATACATCTATAGACATGCAACATTTTCATTTTTTATTTCATGCTTGTATAATCCAAAGGTATATATATATATATATATAAGGACTACACAGAGGATGTAAGACAAAACATCCGAAAACTCGAAAGGATTATTTTGAAAGAGGATTGTTTGAACACATCACTGATGTTCAACGAGACTTGCCTCTATAATGAATATATATATATATATATTTTTTTTTTCAATGCTTTTTTTTAAATACCTAATTCATGTCTAATGCTTTCTAATATTAAATTAATTTCTAGTTCTTTTCACTAAGGTAGTTAAAGTAGCCTATTATATAGAAAATCAGTGTTGTATATATATGCAAATTTTAGTGGTCTGAATCATATTTTTTAATAACTCTTGTAGTGTCTTTTTCTGAAGAGCACTATTTATTAACAGGGGTTATGAAAACAACTATTGTGGTTTTATTTTCTAAAAGTGCTACAGCATGTAGTTTCTCATACAAGCACAACAATCTGATTTTTATATTAAAATAGATATACAGTTAATTTCATATAAATATGAAAGAAGTGATTAGATACACTAATAAATTCTGTATGTAAAAATATTTCCTACCTAATGAAATAGTGGGTATTTGAAAAAATTTAAGAAACTATCAATGAACAACTTGTCTGATTATTGAATGTTATTTGTCATTTTCTAGGTTTAAAAAAATAAAGGCTACAGAATAAATTGATTTTCAAATGTACAAGAAAATCAATAAAAAAATAACTTTTATATCAATTACATAAAATAAATTAGAACCTTTTATGCGGACATACTTTTTCAGGTGAATATATGCATGAAGTCAAGTTTCCATTTTAGAACGGATGAAAGATAATCAAATTTAATTTATATATAAAAAATATAAATTAAATAGGCTTTATCAACCAAGCGCTAAAATATATAAAAAAACTAAAAATGATAAATAAATGTAGTATTCTTACAATACCATTGTGAAATGCCTCAAATTTTCTATTCCTTTATCTTTGTATCTTTTAAAATAGTTCAATTACATGATTTAAAGGAAATTTTGCATTTGTTTCTTTTTCATTTTTTACCTATTAATATTTTACAGTGGGTTGTTATCATTTTTTGATTAAGAATAATAGATCTATAATTGTTTTTTGTAATTCACGAGATGAGGTAGGATTAACAAATCTTGCAGTATTTTTCGGACGATTGTCCTCATCTTTATTTTCATATTCATTTTTTTCTTCACAATGTTTTGACAAGATGGACCTTCAGTCTTCATCGGGTGTAAATGAATTCATGTTTGCTAACTTTTGTTTTTCTAATGTTTATATTGCTAGGTTTTTGTTTTTGTATTAATTTAAGATAAAAATAAAACTAAAGTTAACAAACATGAACTCATTTTCACCCGATGAAGACCGAAGGTCCACCCGGTTGAAACGTTGTGAAGAAAAAAAATAAATATGAAGATAAAGATGAGGATAATTGTCCGAAAAATACACCTAGAATTATAGATCTATAATTGTTTAAAATAATGATTGGCAAAATGTCAAATTTTTCATATCAGAACTAAGAACAAAAAAAACAAACGTACAAGTCTATTATCATTAAAAACTAAATGAAAATTATCATATAAGAAAGATAGAGATAAATTATGGAAGAAAAAATTCATTGTTAGCTTAGAAGAAATAATTCAGTTAAAGCTTATAAAATCATAACATTCTATCTAGAAAGATAGCTCTTGACTTACAAACAAAACTAGATTTTATATATATATATATATATATATATATATATATGTGTGTGTGTATGTATGTATGTTAATGTAGCTAGCCTTTGAAAAAAAAAAAGAGTTCAACTGCTTATCTCAACAGCTTCTAGAAAAACAAAGTGCAATCAATATTGTCCATTCAGATAAGCAAACTGTTTCGTGGTAAAAGTAAATACCAATAATGATAAATACGTCCGGTTTTAGGCTAACACACAACTCTAACATCAAATCATATGTATTGGATTCTGAATGCATATAAGGTTATGTGGCTTCATTGTACAGAAGAATACAAGTTTTAAAAAAATATCAATGACTACTAATCATTTAAACTTGAAATATTTCTTTTTTTTCTTTAACTACCAAGTTAAAAAGTGATCAATTAGTTAAAAAAGATCTAATTTGATAGAAAAGAGAAAGAAAATTAAAATTATAATAGGTTATAGTTCTTCTGAAGCATCATAAAGATTTTTACTATAAAGGTATAAGGTTTTAAAGACAGTATGATGCATTGTTTATGATGTTTGGTAATATTTCAGAATCAAAATTCCATTTTCAAACCAGAGGCTCTCTCCGTGCCTGTCTGTAGTGGTTCTTGGATTCTTATTCTTTATTTTTTTATAATGTTTGGTAATATTTCAGAATCAAAATTCCATTTTCAAACCAGCGGCTCTCTCCGTGCCTGTATGTAGTGGTTCTTGGATTCTTATTCTTTTTTTTTATAATGTTTGGTAATATTTCAGAATCAAAATTCCATTTTCAAACCAGCGGTTGGCTCTCTCCGTGCCTGTCTGTAGTGGTTCTTGGATTCTTATGCTTTCTAGTGTCTGATTAACTTCAGTTAATCAGGCATTAGACTGCATAAGAATCCAATATAAGTTAATCAGACACTAGACAGCGTTAGAATCTAAGAACCACTAAAGACAGGCACGGAGTGAGCCGTTGGTTTGAAAAGGGAATTTTGATCCTGAAATATTGCCTAACATTTGAAACAACGCATCATACCACCTTTAAAACCTTATAACTTTACATTAAGTTTTGATCAGTTTTAGTCAAGTGAGAATTGGTAACAAAAATAATGGTAACAAAAATAATGGAAATATCCATTTATTTTCAAAACAGATTGACCTGAACCACCCACTATTGGACTCTTCCAAACACATGAAATACCAAGAATGGAATTTACAAAGAGGGAACAGATGATTAGCAGGGGATGACTAGCAGTCGACTAATCACTAGATACCTGATATCACTTTTCATCTAGCATTAAATGACATGGGAGAATTTTCAAATGCACACTAGTGCATCAGGATGACTTTTGTATATAATTTAATTTTGTGATTTAATTTGTGATGTCTTTTGGTGGTCAGAGCCCTCCAAGGTCACTACGGCAAGCGGCCTCCAGTTGGGATAGTATAGGCGGCAGATCAATAGACTGCTGCACTATTTCGCTGTCCTTCTTTACACAGACAAGCATGTGGCGTAAGCTATTGGATTCACTGTGTCTCATAGCAGTATAACCGGGGATCTGAGGTTTGACTGGTACAGACTTCAGCCAGGTATCTAGCGCTGACTTGAACGATTCTGTTTTGCAGTTCGTGATCTCTCTGATGTTACGTGGTAGGCAATTGAAGAGCGTAGGACCCCG
>JAUZSX010321860.1:0-11607 GCA_034780655.1 Idiosepius hallami | reverse complement strand
CAGTGTAGTTATTAAATATAAGAAACAAGACGACAGTATTAAGGGTTAACAAATATATTAACAAAAGATACATAAAAAGAGGCATATGGCCTGGCAGCATAGCGGCTTTAAGCTGCTATGCTGAAATATTCTCTCTCTCTCTCTGTCTGGGTGACGAGAGAGATCACATTTATAGTGATTGTAAGAGTTCATTCTGGGGTGTGCTTCCCCCATAACAGTTTACAAAATGGTGACTGTTAGGGTTAGGGTTAGGGTTAGGGTTAGCTGAGTATCTGTCTGTTGTGATTTTTTTATCACTTGAAAACTTAATCACCCGAACATGGTTAGGATATTATTTTCTACTGCACATTAACTTTTGGAAAACTCTGTATAAACAGACTGTCCAAAAATTTACTGTGCGCTATGAGTATATAGAAATTTAAATAAACTCTAATAAACAGTAAATTTTATAAGATATTTAGACAATCAAGAACTTCAATTACCACGCTTGAGTCACGTTGGAGACACTGGTTCCTGCTACATCACTAAAGTTAAGCAACGTAGAGCCTGTTCAGTACTAAGATGGGTGACCACTTAGGAATATCAGGTAGTGTACTGGTTCTTCAGGTTGGAGGTTAGAATAGGGCTAACAAGCCAATTCTGTAAAAGAGACAAAGTTACAGAAACCAAAATGGTGACAGATGTTCTCATTGTGGCCCTGGGTTTTGGAGTCTTTCAAAAACACTTAAGCAGACAGACCCACTTCACTGGCAACAAAAGACCCCAAAAAACTGATAAAAATAAAAACAAAAATAAATAAGACTCGACAACTGGACCCCCAATACAAACACAAGAACCTACGCACAACACCACAAGGACATATACACACACACACAAAAAAAACAAAAAAATAGATTTCCCATATAACCGTGTTCCTGCGGACGCTTTGTCATTCCAAAACCAATGATGTTCTCCTGACAATCAGGAAGGTGAAACCCGGGTAGAGAACCATCAAACCCAACAAATAAATAAAATAAAGCTCTACACAACAGTATCGAGCACTTTGGTTATTCATTACCGCCTTAAACTCACCTGTAACTCAATTACGAAGAGTTTTACTATATATATACTAGATAAACATAGGTATAATATATATATATATATATATGGGCAGCGATGGTAGAGCATTGGTAAAAGCTCAGGCTCTGGAATCATATTACGTGACTTCAAATCCCAGTCAAAACCATTGTATTCACCTTTAGCTGCCTCGGGCAGATGGGGCTTGTTAACTCGGGAGAGTATCTCATCTAGGTGAAGGGTAACACTGAATGCAAAAAGCCCAGGTAAGAGCATGTAAATGGCCTTGTGCCAAACTTGGGTTGGTGTTCACCTAATAAATATAATATATATATAAAAATAAACAAATACTGAGGTCATTATTGATAGATAGATAAATAGATAGATAGATAAATAGATAGCCTGGAAGACACACAGAGAGACAGATAGATAGATAGGTAGACAGACAGACAGACAAATAGATAGATGTTAATGGAATAGTAATAGATAGACAGATGCCAATACAAATAGATAGATAGATAGATAGATAGATAGATAGATAGATATGTACAGATTAAGAAAAATAGAGATAGATAGATAGTTATATAATGTCAGGTAGAGAAAAGGGCATAAAAAAAGGTGTATCTGATTGTTAGGAAGAGAACAAAAGACAATTAGAATAAAAAGACTGAAATTCTTGAGGGGAAAAAAAAAAGAGAAAAAAAAATCTGTTTCTTTTCTTGAACAAAAGACAAACTAAAGTCCATCCTCTTCTCTAAAACTGGAGAACGGCCATCTTTGAAATACTGACATGAATGCTGAACCTAACTTGCCAGTCGATATCTTGATTTTTAGCCATAACAGGACTATACCTGTCTAAGCATGAACAGAGAAGAGATTGGGGAGTATTTACAAGACCTTACCTAGAGAATAATATTAAAAAAAAACTAGAAATAATTTTTCGAATATAAAGGCAATATTATGAATCAATTCCAAATCTAAAAACATATATTTTTTTAAAGATAGGCTCTAAGGCCTTATCTCTTTCTTTCTCAGGGGAAGGTCGCCTTGGTAATTCTATGTTAGACTCGTTATGATTATTAGTCCTGATATGAATTAAATAAATCCAATAGACTAGTCGTGGTATGAATGAAATAATAGTCCTGGTATTAATCCAAAATGGTGATCACTGAAGGAATATTGTTGTATAAGAATCCACGTGTGTTTTAATAGATCTTCTTCTTAGCAGTGGTGAATTTATGGCTGTTTATTTAAAGAGAATCTTGTTTGTATTCAGCTTTCTGATTGGTCAGTGATGGACGTATCTCATTATTTAAGCTTTACTTCAAATCTGAACGAACATACACTAACAAAGTGATGGTGGAACATTGGTAGAAGCTCAGGCTCTGAGATTGTGGTATGCGAGTTCAAACCCCAGTCAAAACCAATACATTCACCTTTAGCTGCCTCGGGCAGATGGGGCTCATTAGCTCAGGAGAGCAGCTCATCTAGGTGAAGGGTAGGACTGAATTAAAAAAAAAAAAGCCCTGGTAAGAGCACATAAAAATGGCCTTGTGCCAAACTTGGATTGGTGCTCACCACGTAAATATAATACACTAACAAAAGAAGAAAGAAAGAAAGGAGGGGGAAAAGCAGTTTCCAACAAACTAAAATTAATGATGCCAAGAAGACTTGCAGACCCAAGGGTCCAGCACTGCAAAGGGGCCCACCTATCAGCCAATATAATTATCAAGGATGTTCTTGTTATACATTCTAATAAAGGCCTTTGGATTCGGGTCCACTTTGGCTGAAAATCATAATATGTGTGTCTGATGGCCAGAGCTAACTACCGCACATAGTTCAGCCTATATGCACAGATCACCTGCTGCACAGCCTCTAGATGCGCATTTTATTGGTAAATGATAGGAGGTCCATTGTGTTTTCTAGCCAAGGGCCCATAACACTTTCCGTCTGCCCTCCCCCGAGCTTGTAGGACCCACTTTCTGTAAACTGACCCAAATGACTCATTATGAGTAAGAAAAACAGGAAGTTTACTTTTTTTCACTCTTGTAAGATTTGAATAACTCAATATTTAAAAATGAATTAATTATCTCAATCACAAATGAAAAAAAAAGATTAGAGCTGACTTGACTCTAGAGACAAAGTGATACTTTGGGGTGGAGAAGCTACAGATGAACATAACGATGATGAATGGGCAATTATGTTGCTTTAAGAGGCTTAATAACAACAAATTTGCTATAGGCCCAGTGTGTGTGTGTGGGGGAGAAATGGTGTTGCCCTTGCACCCAAAGAGAATTTAACTTTAATAGGTTCAAAGTGTAGCTTAGGGTCCACTAAAAAATTTGTTTTTTGTGGGTTCAGAGTTTAGCTTAGGGTCTCTTAAACACAGATGTGCATGTTAACACAGGTCAAAGTGAGTTATATTTTTTTAACATGCAAAACTGTGAGCTACACTCTGAAGCCACTAAAGTTAAATTCTCTTTGGGTGCAAGGGCAACACCATTACCCCACTCCTTCCTAGGCTACTAAGATAAAAAAAAGAATAGCTGGAGGTCAAGAAAGAGTCAACAGATATATATATATATACTCTGTGTAAGTGTGTGTGTATATAGAGATCATGGCCTCAATTTAGAAATACAAGATTAACATATATAAAATCTATTTAAATACCTTAAATAACCCATACAGGTTGATAGGTAAATAAAAAAAAAGACAGAAAGCATTAAGACAGGTTAACCAATTAAAATCTTAAAGTTGTTGTTGTGGGGAGATGTGCTGCAAGGTGGAATGTTGATTAAAACTCGGACTATGGAATCTTTTTAAGTGAGTTCAAATCCCAGTCAAAACCATTATATTTACTCTTAGCTGCCTCAGACAGGTAGGGCTTAATAACTCGGGCGAGTGCCTCATCTAGCTGAAGGGCAACGCTGATTTCAAAAGCGCAAAAAAGGTCCTCCAAGCTAGGGGTTAAGCATAGGGCTAGAGACTCTTTCTCGTAAAACAAGTATGCTACAGAAACAGCAAAAAACAAATTTGCTTCCCAACGCAACCACACTAGTACTGAGTAATTATGATCGGACAGAAACAGCTCCCTGCTGTGGAGGAATAATTCTAAACAGTGCCGTGCTTAGCCACGGGCAGTGTTGCAGATTAGGCCGGACCAGTCTCAAATCGGGTTAAAAAATTATTTCAGCTATAATTTTCGGTTATCACCGTAAAGACATGTGACAGTATTTTTCATTACGTTTTTCATTACGATTATTGCACACGATGGTTTATTGATTATTGTATTTTTTTAAATTAAAATAGTATATTTTATTGAATCTTATTCTTATAATTTTTATGAATAATGGGAACGGAAATTGTAGACCCTCAAAATGTTCTATCAATTCCAGAAATTGAGGGGAACCCTAACCCCTAAATCTAAACCCTAACCCTAAACCCAACCCTAATTTTATTCGTTTTGTTCTGTAAATAAATTAATTTGTTCGTTTAATTTGTTCCATTTGATTTATTATTATTCCAACATGTCACGTGTCTTTACGGTGATAACCGAAAATTATAGACGGAAACATTTGTAACCCTGGTCTGGCCTAATCTGCAACACTGCCACTATATATATACCTATACAAATATATATACACATAGAGAGAGAAAGACAGACAGAGAGATTGATTAATAGATGTATATTTCAACTTCATAGATCTTTTGGAACAAAAGAGTTAATTTTTAAAAGAAAAAACAGTATTTAGTGCAAAATAATTCGTTTGGCAACAGTGCTCCTCCTCATTCTCAAAGAATTCTCTGAAATACGCTCATCTAATCTTGGATTCCACCAAAAATAATAAATACTAATTAAAATCTCGATTTAAAAAGTTAGATTGCTTTTGGTAAATTTACAGTTTAGGCGGGAAATGACTTTAATACAAAAAAAATGTTGTATTTTTCTTATGGAATTTCTTAATGAAGCCTACAAATCTACCAAAAATGAACCCTAACACCAACCCTAACCCAAACACCCACCTACTTAATAATACTAATGATTTGCAACTAATCAAACCTAACACCAACTGTTAGAACCCTTAACTTTGCAAAAAAACATTAATATACCCGGAACAAATAATTACTGACATAAAAGAAATACGACAGTGTGTTGTATATGCCGTAAGGTTTTCTAATATCTTTCTGCGTGATTTAACGCCTAAACTATGAATATTCCTTGCTAATGTTCACGAAAAAAAAACAGAATAAACAATGATTATTTTTATTCCGAAATTAACATAATTCAATTTCTCATAAGCCCAAATATCAGCTGAGAAAATAGAATTGAACGCACGCCTACGCCTCAGTGAAAAAGAAACTGCACTGCATCGGTTACAAAACTGAACGTTAATGAATTTGGGTTTTTTGGGGAATTATTTTCTTCCGTTAAAAAACAAAAATAGTTTTTCTTGCTAAACCATTGTATTCACCTTAAAAATGGCCTTGTGCCAAACTTGGTTGGTTCTGCTGCTGCTCACCATGCAATTATATTATACCCTTTTGGTATTAATGCAGAAGCGGAACGTTTTCATGGTTTAAAAAAAATGAATTGGAAATTCTTAATTAAGTGCCACAAACGGAAAACAAAAGTGTTGTTAACCGACTTAATGTTTTTAACAAAAACAAAGAATAACAAACCAATTTTAATCAACAAACGAGAGAAATAAGCAATACAACAACATTACAACAAACTGTCATTTATTTTTCTATTAAACAAAGGAAGGCAATAATAACAGTCATTTTTTTTAAGAATAAAATAAAATGTTGCGCCGTTAATTTTTAATTTAAATTCTCCATAAAAATATTTTGTCAAAAAAGATAATTGTTCTTTTTTTAAATGTATTTCTTTATTCTTTCTTTTCTTTCTTATCCTCTGTCTGTCTATTGTGTCTTTTTTTTCAATTCTTAACCTTTTAAACCCAAAGAGACCGAAATTTAATATAATTGATTTTTTTTCTAGATTTAATTTAATTGATTAAAAAAATAATTTAATTGAATTTTTAAAATGAAATTTTATTTAATTGAATTTTTTCTTTTAGGCCAAAATAAACAAAGAAAAAACAAAAAAATAATTTTTTAAACAAAAACGAACTTTCGTCTTGTAAAAAAATATATTTTTTCACTACTCTTTCTTTCTTTATTTTTGCATAAAAGAAAAAAAAATCAATTAAATTTGTTTATTTTGTATATTCATACCATAAGAAATTTGTTTTGGGCAACAAATTTAACAACAAAATAATACTTTTTATTAAATAACTAGTTTGTTTAAAAAATACTATAATCCTTTGAATCCTAAAGGGGCGATATATCGGCCCTGTCCTCGACCTAAGTCAAAAGACGACATATCAATATTTCGGCAGTAATAGGGACCAATTACAGAACAACTTTGATTGATTGACTACTAGTTGGTAGTTTTGTTAAGTCAGGACCCAAATTTAAAAAGAAATTATCTTTGCATTTTTCTATTTTCATTTTACTATCAACACGATTCCGTAATTTTAGCGTGGGTTGATATGGATATACAATATATTTTATTTATCTTTCTAAATGCAAATACAAAAATTGTTTAAATCAGAATAAAATCATGAAAAATCGTTCTGAATTTTTGTCGAATTAAATGAAATGAAAAACGTTATTTTGTTTTTCATTCCAACGAAATGACAAACAAAAGGCATCGGCTACAATATTGAACAAATCCATCAAAGCAAGACGAATCATAAACAATAACAACGACCGAAATTGAATTCATTATGATTGTAAAAAATGGACTCTCCTGTATTCAAGAAAGTTATTTTTTTAAGATCAATAAGAGTTCCATATTTCTTATTTATTATAATGAAGCCTCCTGCTGAATTTATTGTCATTAAATAAGTAAATAAAAACTTTGCAGGGGGCACAAGCTCCCTAGGGGCCGCAAAAACTCATTGGCTTTACAGATTGTAATGCAAAAAAAAAAAATAACCAAATTAATTCATTTTTAGAATTAATTAGAAAATCATTAAACTTAAAAATATACATCTATCAATTAATCCATCTTTCCGCTTCTTGTCTCTTTCTCTATTTGTAGATGTATGTGTATGTGTACTGCACTGCAGTTGCAGTATGTTGAAGGGGGGATAACTTGCCTTTTTTTAGGGTAAAGAGCATTCACCGCTAAGTGGCTAAGAAGCACAAAACACTGAAAACGAGTCACGAGGGAATAGTGGGGTTCCAAGCCTATGCAAAATTTCATTTTCAATTCAACTTTTTGTAGAAGTTTGATTTTTGGTACCAAGTTGTAGTTTAGGGTCAAACTAAGAATTTTGGTCCGACTGGACAACGATCAAAGTGCGTCTTCATATATTTCTGCCATTTTATAAAATGGCCGCTAACCGAATCTAATAACGTCAATATCTTGGAAACTATTCCATCTAGAAACATAAATTTGGTGTCTATACCTAGGTTTTCATAGTCAAGGAATCAAATAAAACCATTTTGACTGCATTAGAATATTTATTTGTCATGAAAAGGTAAATTACACAAGAAATTTAATAGTACAGAAAGGTTATTAGGGGTGAACTGAGAGTACTACTACTACAGGCCCTTGGGCCAAATATACACTGGATCCCCTTTTACATTTTTAACACTCTACTAGAAGGAACGGTAAAGAAATAAATGGACACTGTTCTGTCCTGCTAACAGTAAAGTATCGTTATTGTCACTGACACCAAAACACAAAAACTAATAGAATTTATTTTTTTAAACGAACTATCTTTATTAACAAAAAACGAAAATATAATTTTTTTTACGACAAGCTGTCATTTTCTGAAATCAACATTTTTTAAACGATAGAAGGGTGGATTATTATTATGGGTTCATTCTCATTTTTGAACAAAAACCAAAGTTATCTGCGCTTTGTATATTGCGATTTCTCCATTCCAATTTTTACAAAACCCCAAAACGCGTTTGGTCTTTGACAAATTTACCAAAATCATTAAAGATTTGTAAACATTTAATAAGGTTTAAAGACATGTGTTTATGTTGTTGTGGCAGATGATAATGATGATGATAATGATGACGTGACAGGAAGCCCAGGGGAACAAGGAGCAGGGGGGTGCAAGAAGAACATGGAGGAGGTATCCTGTCAGTTCCAACCCATTCACTCTTCCCACCAGAAGTAGGGTTTTTTACCCTTTTTTACCCTTTACCACATAACACCCTCATAGAATTAAAATATTTTTAATCAGGTCCAAATAATTTCTCAAACAATATGGAAAAGAAAAAGACATCGAAATATTTTTCTATTTAACTTAATTAATTTTCATCTTTAGAAAAGGGAAATAAATAAACGACGTTCTAGATTGTAACCAGTGAGTGAGTGCAGAGAGCACTCAGCAGAAATGCATTCTCTGTGGTGGTGTTGGTGTGGTTGGTGTGCGTGTGCACACAAGATAAACGTGAAAACTGATTCGATTCAGTGATTAGAGATCTTCTTCTGGTTGTAAGACAGCAATTTGATTGGCTATACTTAGGTTTTAGGGTTTCGTTTAGGGTTTAGGTTTAACACTAAGTTCATTTCATTAGCGAATAATCAAATTGCTGTCTTATAACCAGTGCAATAATACCAACTACCAGGAAGGTGGTGTAACCCTTTCGAACCTAATGGACCGATATATCGGCCTAAGAAACCTAAAGCAAAAATTGACACACCGAGATTTCCACCTTCATATGATCCTTTAACAGCTCTGGCTGAGTGATTATTAGTTTTTAATTTTGTTAAGTCAGGGTCCAAAGATTAAGGCCGAAATATTGGTATTAATGTGTCTTCTTTTGCCTTAAATCGTCACGGCCGATATATTGGATCTTTAGGGTTTTAAGGGTTAAATAAGCATACATTTTATAATTTGGAGCTAAAATATTTATAATTTTCTTTAAAGAATTGTTTTCAAAACGTAAAAAAATATTTTAATTACGTTCGCCCTAAAAAATAAAACAAAATGTTTTTATTTTCACTTTCTCTTTCCGGTTTATTGTCCTGTGTTAAATTTGGAGATGATGGGGCCGAGATGAGGCCTTAAAACGTTCTTCGCATACCAAACCCGAAATTATCTCCCCTTTTCACAATTCTTACCACCACACACCACGGTCTAGACCGTGGCCCCCGTGACACCACTCACCAGCAGACAATTTCAGATAGACCAGGGTTATATTTTTCTTTAAAAAATACTTTTAAAAAAACTCTTAAAAGTGTAGAACAAACTGAAGCAAACACAAAGAAAGACGAATATCACCACAACCAGTTTCACCACACAGGCAGACAGGCAGGGCCCAACCCTAAAGAACCGATATCACAGTCCTAGCATTGAGCAATCTAAGACAAAAGAAAACACACACGCGCCGATATTTCGGTCTTAACCTTTGGACACTGACTTAGAAAAAATTACTAACTAGTAACTTAAAGCCTTTAGGGTCATATTAGGGTTGAAATGTCAGTGTTTCTATTTTTTCCTTAAGCTACTAAGGCCGATATAATGGCCAATCGAAAAAGTTAAGGACATTTTTGACAATGACAATAACTCATTTCTAAAAAGGTTGTGCCACTGCACACCAACCACAACAGTGGGTGGTGGGTGAAAAGTCCTCTCTCTACTGAGTGCTTGCTCTGCTCTGTGGGTTGTTTTGTTCTACTCTTTTTTTTTTTGTTCAACTAACAAAATTTATTCTCCAATAATTACCATGATAAACTTAATTCGATTTTTTAAAATCAAATTATTTCTAATAAACTTGTCAGTAGAGAGTATTTAATATTCTTAATTTCTGAAAATACATTAACCCTTTCGACCCTAAGGAGTCGATATATCGGCCTTAATAATCATAGGCAAATGAATGACACACTGACATGACATTTCGAACCTAATATGGTTCTTTAATAGAATGGCTCTGAGAGACTACTTGGTAATATTGCGAAGTCAAGGTCCAAAGGTAGAGGTTGAAATTGAAATATTTGTATGTGCTGTGTCTTCTTTAGCCTTAAAACGCCAGGGCCGATATATCGGTTCTTTAGAGTTGAAAGGGTTAACTTTTAAAATATTCTTCTTTTCAAATTATTATGGTGTTGTTGTTTTTAGTGAATAAGATTAAAATACTGTACTTTAAAAAAGAAAGAAACGAAATAGTTATTTTTTTTAGTGAATAAAGATTAAATATAAGAAAAAAAAACTCCCCTTTTTAAAAAAAACAAAATAACAATACGTGCTCTCTGTTCGATTGTTTGTTTTTACGCCATATCAACCCTTTTAGGTCATTTAATGCTGAGAACAACAAATTTTTGTGATGAATATTATTATAATAATTTATTGTTTAGTGTTTTTTTTTTCTTTTTTCCCCCCCCCCCCAAAAAAAAAAAAAAACATCTAAAACTTACCACATCCTCCGGCAATTCCAATTCCTTTTGTAAGGACTTTAAACCACCATGAAATTCCATCGTTACTATTTTGTTGCATCATTTGTGGATTCGCCATTTCCGTGTGGGTAGCCAAAGGCGAAATAATACTGCTTCGATCCATTATTTTAAATAATTTAATAAATCAATATCTTTTTAAATTCACAACCAAAAAAAAACAAAGGTATTTTTCGAGAATTTCTTTTTAAAAAAATTGTCAATCAGTCGTTGTATGTTTCTTTTTTTTTCCTTAATTTAAAACGATTTGCTAATCATAAACAATTATTTAACAAATGATATATATTCACCCATTAATTAATAATTCTTATAATTATAGCATAAAGACTGTTTAAATATTAATTCTTAATCTAATAAGAATATTAAGCGAAAAACGTCCATTGTGCGGACGAAGGCGACTGCTATTGTCGATGATGACAAGTTTTACCTACCGGTGTTCAAGCAAAGCTTGTCACTCGAGAAATTTATACTGGCCGAATAAATTAGATATTTAATAAATGAAGTAATTTATTTCCAGCGCTTCTTAGATAAAAACTAATCCTTTTTAGTTCGTTTTCGTTTTACGGCATATCAAGCTTTTTAGGTTATTTAATGCCGAGAACAATCATTTTTTGATAAACTTTATTTTTTGCTCACACATAGTTTACCTCGAGATGAATGGATTCATACCTTTCCTAAGGGTTTTATTCCAAATGTGAACGTAAACAGAAAAAATGGGATTCAAATTCACGTATTATGATTTCACCGTCCAAAGTGGATGATTTTCCTTGGTAAAAAGAGTTCCTAATTTTCAGAGCAACTGGACAGTTCATCACCTGGACTTTTCATCACCTGACGTTTCATCACTAGTGTCTAATCAGATCGTCCGATCTCTGCATTCATTTATTCATATCGTGCCACTCCATCTAGAGAGGAAACGACGGCTCAGGCTTCATACAGATTTCTAAAATCTATTTTCAAGGACTTTTCAAGGCAAAATTCAAGTTTTCAAGGCAAAATTTGATACATAAACAACAATATAGTAATCCAAAAAATCTTAGTTACTGACAACAGGACAAGTCATTTTCATT